>JACGWL010000549.1:0-144287 GCA_034509725.1 Sesamum angolense
GTCTACTCTCAAAGAGATTGGATTATCTTTAAAAAGACTATTAAAACAATCGATAGATCGGCCCGTAACTCTTCTCGAATAAAAAGTTACGATCGTTTGAAGTTCTATCATCAAATCAAGCAGTCAAGACATTATACTTTCAAATTTTGCCTATCCAAATACTCTCAAAATATATCCACCCCTTGTTCTACATTATATTATAAGCTTACCAAAACACCCTCGTAACCATGTACTCTCAGCAGAAATTATCAAAGAAGTTCACATCAAATGTTCCGGCTGACACTTAGCTGTATGTTGAACAAACTTCCCCAACCAAGGATTCACCTAGTTGCCTATCAACTGTTCAAGTTAATTAATTAATCCCTGTCTTAATTTCTTGGGATGTCATGAACAGGCCTAAGAAGTTGTCGTTTCCTTCAGAACAAGGAACCTGGTCCAGCAATAGGTGGCTGATAATGCACCAAGTGTATGGTTTACCCAGCCATGATACGGTGATCTTCTGTTCTAGGATGTTCTCTGCTGAAATTTTTACACATCTCTCACAGTTTTATTAAGAAAAGACACATTACAGAGAGAAGGGAGAAGGCTTGAAGCTTATAAGTAATTTAAAATCTTTGTCTGCAACACTACAACCGATATGGGACCCTTAGCAATATTACTGAAGAAGTACTGTCTTGACATCAACAAAAATAAAGTTCGAGGAATCAGCGAGTGAAAGAAAAAGGCAAGTGCACAAGGCCATTTCACTCATACGGCAAATTCCTACTGCCTCTGCTTTCCGTTGCAGAGTAGTAGTCATCCATGTTGTTAAACCTCCGGGTTCTTGTCTTGCTTTTCCTGTCCTATGTATTCTTCTTGGTTATGTAATATCGAAAAATATTCTTAAAAACTGTCTTTTTAATAAATTTTCCAAGTATTTACTCACTTTCATTACAATATCTCCTTAATTGACGTTTTTCAAGCACATCGGTGGGACAGAAGCAAGCGGTAAATTCTGGGACAGACTTGACATCCAGTGTTCATTCAGAAACATCCTAAAATGTTTGCATAAAAGATATCGCCAGAAATGAGTAACTTTGTCAATTTTATGAGAAATAGTACAGTAATTTTGAGGTTGCTGTCATGGAAACAAAGAAATTACTAAGTGTACGCGGTGCGGGTTGGGGCAGTTTAGGTAATTTTTTGGCCCAACCTAATAATTGCGGTTTTTAAAAAGCTCTACCCAAGCCCAACCCAACGATCATAAAAACCGCACTTTGCGGTCTAATTGGGTTGGGGCGGGTTGGGGCAATTTTGCGGTCTTTAGTGTACAGAAAACCACCTATACAATTATATTAGTATTTTATGACAATTTATACTTTTGTTATAATTATTTTGTCAAAATAAATGTATTTTTCTATAGTACTAATTATAAAAATATGATACATCAATTATAATGTGTAAAAAATAAACACTTATACATGATTATATGTTATTTTTAAAAGAATACAAATAAATATTAAAAATTACCAATTTTGTTATGAATAAGATTGTGAAAAAATTATTATTTAGAATTAAGTATATAAAAAACTGATCATAATAATATATCATATTAAATAAAAATTATTTGAAATAAAATAAGATGGTAATGAGATTATAACAAAATCGTAATATCATCTATTTCAAGTTCTTGCATTTATCTACGGCATAAAATATAGAAGATTGTCAATAACCAAAATTAATGAATTAATTGATCTCGTTTACATATTTATACATATATATATATATATATATATATTACGATACCAATAAAAAATATCGTCATTATTATTAGTCTTGAATATTAGTTTATGCATAGTCAAAACTTTTGTATAAACATATGAAGAATTCTAGTATATTATTATTGCTCTCCTTCATCATCATCATCATCTTCTTCTTCTTCATATATTATTATTACTACTTCTACTACTACTATCATTATCGCGGTCGAACGCGGTCTATGCGGTCTACGTAAACATAAAACCAAACCCGATTGCAAAAATGCGGTCTTTTTTTAACTAGCCCAAGACCAACCCAACCCACCTTTAATCCGCTAATTGCGGTGCGGTTTGGGTTGGGTCGATCGGTTGGGGCGGTCTGACGATTTTGTTGAACACCCCTAGTAATGATAGCAAAATCCAAAAGAATAAGCAGTTTTGCTATTGAAGTAGTAAATCAGGTCATAACGCATACTAGTGTTTCCAAAAGACCAGCAAAAGACGAATTAGAAACAAACATCAAAGACTAATCCCCAAGCCAACCTTGCTGAAAATGACAAAATCATGGCAGAAGTGGTGGTGGAAGCCAATCTGGTCAAGAACAACAATGACTGGATTTTGGACACTGGAGCTTCAAGGCACTTCTGCTCCAATAAGGCTTTGTTCCACAAATTCCTTGAGTTTATGACGTTGAATCCGTCTTCATGAGTAAATCCGCTACCATGGAGTTGGGTAAAGAAAAGATCTTACTCAAACTTACTTTTGATAAAACTTTACTATTAAATGATGTTCTGCATGTGCCTACATTGTCTAGAAATTTAAACTCTAGTAGCATTTTGAATAAAGTTGGCTTAAAAATAGTGTTAGAATATGACAAGGTCATAATCACCAGAAATGATAATTTTGTAGGAAAAAGGTTACATGTAAGATGGATTATTGTTCTTAACACGGTCTCTTCTACTATTAATAAAATTGTTTCTACTTTTGTTTATATGATTGAATTTATTAATTTGTGACATGGTAGACTTGGTCACGTGAACTTTGCTTCAATTAAAAGACTAAAGAGCATGAATCTCATAAACACATCTAATTATACAAATGAATGCTCTAAATGTACGGTTTGTGTAAAAACCATTTAAAAGTGTTATATCTAAAAGCACTAAATTACTTGAACTAATTCACTCAAATCTAGCTGATCTAAAAAACACATTAAGTAAAAGTGGTAAAAGATATTACATATCTTTTGTCGATGATTTTTCTAGATACACTAAGATTTATCTATTAAGAACAAAAGAGAAAGCTACAGAAATGTTTTTGAAATTCAAATTCGAAGTTGAAATCCAATTAGACAAGAAAAACAAAAGACTTAGGTTTGATAGAGATGGGGAATATGACACTAATTTTCTTATAAAATTTTGTGAAAATAATGATATAATTCAGGAAACCAGTGCTCCTTATATACCTTAACAAAACAACATAACTGAATGGAAAAATAGATCCCTAAAAGAAATTATGAATGCTATGTTAATAAGTTTTGGTATGCCTGATAACATGTTTTGGAGGGGGGGGGGAGCAGTTTTATCTGCATGTTATATTTTTAATAGCCCCATATAAAAATTGGATAAAACTCCATATGAAATGTGGAAAGGTTTTACACCTAACCTTACCTACCTCAAACTGTGGTGGTGTTTGGCTAAAGTTGCAAATCCAAAATTTAGAAAATCGAATATTAGACCTCAAACTTTGACTGTGTATGTATTGGTTATGCTAAAAAATAGTGTTGCCTATAGGTTTAAACATGTGTTTAAAGGATAATTCAGGTTGTAAATTTAGAGATGCTGAATTATTTGAGTTAGAATTTTCTTTGAATAAAACTTGTGATTCACATAAAGTTTCTTCCAGCAATATGATAAACCCTTTAATTACCTCTTCTGCTCAAAATATAATTGAACTTAGAAGAAGTAAAAGACAAAAAATTGAAACCAGTTTTAGATCAGATTTCCTAATAGTATTTCTAACCGAAAACTTGATAAATCAGATGAGCATTTTGTTTCAGTATTCTAGCTGATGAAGATCCTAAAACATACGTAGAAGCCGTTACTTCCATAGATTCAAGTTTTGGAAAGAAGCCATTAAAAATGAACTAGATTCTATCAAGGATAATCACGCTTGGGACTTAGTAGATTTACCCATAGAAAGTAAACATATTAAATTCAAATGGACTTTTAAGAAGAAAGTTAAGCTAGATGGGCCTATAGACAAATTTAAGGTGGGATTAATATTGTAGGATATTTTCAAACGAAAGGTATAAACTACTTCGGTACATATTCTCCTGTAACAAAGATTGCAATAATAAGAGCTTTAGTTGCATTATTAGCTATTCTATTAGCTATTCATAGCTTAATAATTCTTCAAATAGATGTAAAAACAGTGTTTCTAAGTGGTGGTTTAGAAGAGAAAATTTACATGAAACAACCCGAAGGGTTTATATTTCGGGATAAAAGCAGAAATAGTCCCCTAACTTTGGTTATTTTTCAATTGTAGTCCCTTAACTTTTAACAATTCTATTTTAGTCCTCTAACTTCCCAAAATCGCTCCATTTCGGTCCTCAAGATGGATTTATGGACAATTTTACCCCTCTATTAGTTTAAAGCATTAATTTTAGTCCATTTTCAGTTTTATTGCAAAATTTTGTATTTTCGCCATAAACACAGTATATCGAGAATCCACTCGACTGTTCCCTTAAGATAACTGAATAGTTATTGGAACGACTGAGTCCTGCATCTCACGTACCGTTTATGTGTGAAAATAGGTTTTTGTGCATGCTCGCTAGAATAGTATCAGAGCCTAGGTTTATTGAAGAATATATGATTATATTGCATATAATTATTATTTCCCACTAACGGAGGAGACTCTTTTAAGAGACAATGGAACCGAACGAAAGTTCGAGTTACAATGACAACAGGGAATATTTCCAGATTCTGGAAAAACAAAGAGAGAACGTCCTTCAGGGAGTTCTGAAAAAATGTGATAATGGTCTTAAAAGGATCAATTGGGAGCTTCTTTCCAAAGAAGAAGTTGAAGAAAGATGGAGAACCTGGGAAATTAGCCATCATTTACCAGGACAGGTGGTGAAGCGTTTGCAGACCACTGAGATCAACGGACCAATTCCAACCCGGAGGAACGGAAAAGGTCAATACCTACACCAATATCTCTCTAAAAATTATGATTAGAGGTGTTAATTGGAAGGAAATCGAGGTCGATACCTCGAAAATCTCTCAAGATCTGAGGGAAATCCAGAAGACGGTCCAAGACTATGGACATAGGTTATCCAACGTACCTATGAAAGTAGACTCCTTGTGCCACAAGATGGACGAGATTCTTAAGATCCTCCCAGATCTACACAAGAATCTTACAGATCTGAAGACCGACGTTGCAGATCTGAGAAGAAATCAAAGGGACAAACCTGAATCATCTATATCCAGACAAGAACGGATCAGGGATGCCCTTGGAACGGTCCCTCTTCTACATCAGAAGGGGAAAGCGAAGGAGATCCCGAAACCAAAGACTCGGGATGAGCAGATCCAGGAGATCCTCAACTCCATAAAATAATGGAGGTAACCAGAGCGGATCTATCGGATCTACAAGAATTGGCTGAGTCATTTTCCCAACTAGGGATTGTGGATTTAGTCAATATCCAAACCAATGAAGTTACTCCAGCACTACCACCACCGAGGGGAGCACATGTTCAAACGAAGCTCCACCAGACCACCCGATGAGGGAAAGTGCAGATTTCCACACAAACACAACACCAACGTTTGTGGGAACCAGACTTCGAGAGAATCCAGGGAGAAATCCTAGAAGAGCACCGGAATACACCTTGGGCAAGAACGATGCTTCAGCCCTTGCATCCGTATGGTGCTGTACTAAACCTGGATGTTATCGACTTCCGAAACATGGAGAAGCTGATAGACGAATGGTAGCAGCCATAAAGATCGCGACAACTACCTTAGAACTCGACAAAGAAAACTTCATCAAATTAGTGGAGTTGAGCTTAGAGGGTTCTGTGAAGATCGGATGGGATAATACCCCAGCTGATACTAAAGCCAGTATCCTTGCCGGAGATTCCAAAAGTGCAATTGCGGATCGGCTAGGAAGGCTTATCAAGATACACTTCATCGGAGACGGGTACTTCGAAGAAAGTAGAACATAAAAGGCTCGAGAAAATGCACAAGCTCTTTTCAGCCTTGAACTAAGGAGTATTTGCGCAGTAGATGAATATATCTATTGGTTCCGTAAATATTTCTTTCAGAGTGGAGTAGCAGTGGATGTGCAGCTCCAATGTTCTTTGCTAAAATCTGTAGTCCATGGAGGGAAATGTTGATACAATCATACAAAGTACCAGAGGACAGATGGATTCAGTAGCAAGGAGAATGTCTTTCCTCAAAGACAAGTTGAAGGATTGGTGTTATCAGGCATCCATCCAGAAAAACATGAAAAGATTGAGAGGTACGATCAAACGAACTCCTCTGTTGTGATAATAATGATTTTCCTACTATTATAGGAGAATCAGGTGAGCCGAGGAAAAGGAGGAAACATAGGAGTGATCTATACTCCAGGAACTCTAGAAGAACTCCTTTCAGGCGCAGATCATGGTGGTCCAAAACCAAAGCCAGAACATACAAATCTGGGCAACGGAGTGGACCAACAAGGGCTTCATCCCAAGATCTAGACGAACAAACAAATCCACAGGACGAACCCCTACGAAGAGAACTTTCAGACGGGCCCATACCCGAACGAATGAGAGTTTCAAAGATTACAACTGCTGGACATGTGGAGCAAGAGGACATATCGCTCTAGACTGCCCGCAGAAACGTGGTGAAATCAGAAAATTTGAAGCCACGGATGACATATTAGACGCTGTCTACTATGGTGAATTGGTACCAATATACCAATTTGAAGAATCTTCCTTCAGACGAAAGTGTTTATGAGGAGGAAATGGTGACTGAGTCGGATGGATCTTCAACCGAGTCAGAATAGTCACGATGAGGGAGATAGGCTTCAGACCTCTGAAAGCCTGTCAGGATTCTTTTCCAGAATGACGGTGTCAAACAAGACCATGGAAAGAATCATGCGTCAAGACTCCAACCTCAGTCCATATGATGGATTCAGAATTGGAGGAATTGGTAAAGTCCTCAATCAGATAGGACTAAACCAGAGGAAACATCACATAATCTACAAAGTAAGTTCAGGTGAGTTTGCTATTCCCATGGAATTTACTGGTAATGTGATGGAAATGCAGTTAATTCCTAAAGAAGAAATTCTTGAAGAATTAAGTAGGCTTAGAGAAGAGATTGCTGTTACTATGAAATGGATCCACATAGGAACTATTGAAGTAGTAATAAAAGCAACTTTTAAAGAAGGAATTGATTCAGAAATACATTTGTCAATAATGGATAGAAGAATCAATAACTTAAGAGATGGTTGTCTGGGACAATGATAGGTAATTTGTATGCAGGAAAATTGATGTTTGATATTCATCCTAGGATTGCATACAACCTAGCAGACCAAGATTTCAGTAGAGTCTTAACCCTTCATCAGGATTTTAAAAGAAAAGATCTTATGAAAGAAGGAAATAGACCATATTCTATAACTTATAGAATTGCTTATGCCCTTTCCAACACTCATCATTCGGATTTATTCCTTAGGAAAGAGTATATTGAGATTCCTAGAATTTTAAGGAATTTGCTAAGGTAATGGCACCAGATCCAATTAGGATACCTAGAATAGGTGGTGTCGATATCGTTATAAAAGATCACCCAGTCTTAGATCGAACAATGAGTTCTAGGATTGAGTATGGTAGCAGAATGTCCTTTTCAGAAGATAGGATAACAGGCTACAAAGGAAAAGAGAAAGATTTAGCTAGAGTCTTAACTCCTCAAGAGATTAGGGTAGATAACGTAAAACTTAAATGCCCTGAAGGATGGAAAGAGATACAAGTTATTATTTGACATCACTAAAAATGAAAACTTTTTCCCTTGTGATGACTTGTATCATTTGCAGCAACCTGTTGTTGGTAGATATGAAGGCATGTTAGAAATAGCAGGCCATGAATTTCTAGTTGCAGGTGTTGCAGGACGAGAAAATGGGTGTATGACTTTGGGGTTAAGTTTCCTCGAAGATCATAAACCATGGGGAAGAAAAGGTAATGGTATGGAGTTCAGTCTTGATGGTGTGACCATAAGGATTGAATGACAAGCCCTTTTCTATATACATATCTGTTGGTATGTTATATGATCAATATAAGACAGAATATTTTGCAACTTATATTGACTCAGGATCAGGAATTTGCACAGCAAAGCCTGGAGTTTTCCCTAAGGAAGCAAGGGAAACCTTACCTGTTATTGCAGGAAGGGATTTTTCACAGAAAATCCTGATACTAAATACAGGAATTCGAGAAGCAAAAATCATGATAGGGGGAGCATTTGGAACGCCCTGGTTTAGGGTAAAAACACCTCCCATTTACTTTCATGATACAGGTGCTGATATCTTGCTGGGTAATAATTTTATTCAAACATTTGCAAGGTATATGCAGGATAATCAGAAAAAATCTGTTAATCTTTACTACTAACTGTGGTAATGAGATACAGGTTCTGCGACGAGACAAGGCATTTAACCGAATAATGCCTATAAATTTTCGCCGCAAGCGTGGTGATTTCGATGCCAAATTGACTAATCCAAAAATGCAGGATAAAAGGAAATTTGGAAAAGTTCTTTTGTCTTTCAGGCAACAGGGACTCATCGAGACTGATAGTTTCCACGAGGAATCTGAGGAAGAACTTAAGAACCTCAAGGAGGCAATACAGGAGTTAAAGACCTTGGACATAAGCGAGGAAAGTATACTTTCTCTCGAAAATGTCAAGCGAATCATCCAGAGAAATTTCAGTGAGAATCCTCTGGCGTGGTGGATAGGAACAAGATCGAAGCTACTCTAAAGATTAAAGATGAGTGCAAATACGAGTATGTTCGATACAAGCCTATTCAGATGAATATGGAGGACAAGAAGGATATGCAGATCATTATCAAGGAGCATATCAGCCTTGGACTCATTGAGCCTGGCATCTCTGCCTACAGTAGCCCTGGATTTCTGGTAAGAAACCATGGTGAGATAAAGCGAGGTAAACCCAGGTTGGTAATTAACTATCAAGGTATTAATAAGATACTTGAATTTGATGGTTATTACATCCCGAGTAGAGATCACTTAATTGATTGCATTAAAGGTGCAAAAGTGTTTTCTAAATTTGATTGCAAATCTGGTTTTTATCAGATTAAAATGGAGAGTGAATTAAAGAAGTTTACTGCATTCTCCACACCACAAGGTCAATATATCTGGAATGTGTTGCCAATGGGTTTAGCTAATGCACCCCAGATATTTCAGAGGAAAATGGATAATCTCTTTAAAGATTATTTTGAGTTCATGTTTGTCTACATTGACGACATCCTGATTGCATCCAAAAATATGAAAGATCATATTAAACATTTAGAAATATTTTCTGATGCATGTCATAAAGAGGGTTTAGTACTTTCTGAAAAAAAAAAGCTACTATAGCAGTCAATAAAATTGAATTTTTAGGAATTCTTATTGACGAGGCAGGTATTGAGTTGCAGGAACATATTGTGGAAAAAATCCGCAATTTTCCAGATGTACTCAAAGACAAGAAGCAATTACAAAGCTTCTTGGGAGTTGTGAATTTTGCAGGTATCTTCATAAAGGATCTTGCAAAATACAGAAAGGATTTCCGGCCACTTTTGAAAGAAAAACAGAAAGTACAAAGTGGAAATGGGAGGAAATCCATACACAAAGGATTCGTGAGCTAAAGCAGGTTTGCAATAATCTGCCAAAGCTTGCAATACCGCAGGACGAGGATGAATTGGTAGTCTACACAGATGCCAATGATTACAGATGGGCAGCAGTGCTCATGAAAAAGACTACTACAGGGGAAGAACCTTGTAGATATACAGGAGGTTGTTCACTGAACAACAAGCCCAAGTGTGGCACATCAATGAGAAGGAATTCTTTGCAGTCTGGAAGGCTTTTAAGAAATTGCCTTTGTTCTTACTTGCTAAAGAATTTACATTGAAAGTTGATAATACTAATGTTAAAGCTTTCCTGAAAAACAAGCTGGAATCTAAAATTGAGAGAAAGCACGCATTATCAGATGGCAAGCTGAATGCCAATATTATTGTTATAATATTGTCGTTATTAAATCTCATGAAAATGTTCTTGCAGATTTCTTGACAAGAGATGGAGGGAGCTGAAGCAAACTCCGTTATGCTAAGACTCAGGCACCTCAGAGAGAACCTCGAGGAGCTTGACCGAGAATTTGGACGGCTAGCGGTTAACGCCCAAGTAGCCGGACAAGTCCAACGAGCTGATCTGGATAAAGTCCAGACAAATATCAGGAGTTCCTTGGTAGCTTCAACGGCGCTATGGAACGCTCTACTAGAACCAATTCGAAAGGCATCGCCCTCGGTGATGACTCGCGAGTTGAGAGAGCAGGGCTCTAAACCTGCGCTTTAGAGTACAGGGCTCTAAACCTGTAGCGGCAGATTCAAGTACTGCTTGCACAAGGCCATCATCAGATTCTGGTGAAACGGCGACGGACGAGTCACAGGGAGTGAAAACCTCTGATGATTCGAGTCAACCCAGCACCTCTGGGTTAAAGAGGGAGAGATTAGTCTTAGGCCAATGACAGGCACTTCTAAGACTAATACTAATGAATTATCTTCTTCATTTTCTTCTGCTTGGCAGGTATATCAAAGGATGTGGGAAAAATTAATTTCTCGCAAAGGTGTCAACCCAAGCAAGACCATTATCGAGACCACTGGAAAATACAATAGGGTCTGGATGATGGAAGGATCAAAGCCCCGAAGAAGTTCGAGAATGGTATGAGTTCGGAGCTCTGGCTTCAGTTCATACTATGTCACCAAGTTTTTCGGAAATTTCTAAATTACCGGAATGGATTAGTGGGGCGGTATACGATTCATGGCAGAACAATCCCCACTTAAAGAGAGGAGATATCTTGGAGCTAAAATTCATTTCAGCAGCTCCAGAGATGGCAGGAAAAGGTCTCATCCAGCGTTTCATTTCATCAAGCTGCAGAGACCAGACATGGTGGCTTTCAACAGAATCAAAGCTACCTCAGAAGAAGCTCCACTGGTGTCAGCGATTAGCGAAGACGATATTTCCACCAGAAGAGCTTGGGTCTATGGGTCTGTCTCACCGAGATGGACAAGGTCAAGTATCCATTCAAAATCTTCTCCAACAAGGTGAATGGATCGTTCCTGTTAAACTCCATGACAGGAAAGATCACTGAGTTTGCAGAAAGCATGTTCGAAAAGAAAAGAATGCTTATATGGGAGAACAAGCTGCCTGCAACCGAGTCAACAAGGATGAAGGCATGCAACATGTTGCATGTTGGGCAATGCATAACCATGTTTGCCCTTGCTGTGAGAAAACAGGAAAAAACCAATGTTCGGCACAAAGATACGGGTGACCCAAAAGAAACCCGAACCAAACCCGGACAAAGGTAAAAGGAAGAATTTTTACAAGAACAAGTAAAAAACGAAAGATGTAAAAATTCAAAAAGGAGACTATCGGCAGAAACCGTCAAAAGCCAACAGTCAGAGCCAGCTAGCAATTAAATGGCCGACAAGCCATTATGGAATACAGCTGGAAAGGACGATGACGGAAGCAATGACGTCATCCAGATGACGAACGCAATGACGTCATCAAAACAAGTTGAAGTCCGCATTTGAAGTCCGCGGATGGCTATAAATAAGGAAGCCGAGAAGCAGAATGGGATCATCAAATATTTTCCCCTACTCTTCAAAGCATAAAATTCCAAGTGTCTATCCTTGTAATATTTTCAGTTCTTAGTTTATGGGGTTTCCCCAAAGAGTCTGGCCCTCAATACCATGAGAGGCTAAACAGTTGTCTCCTCCAAGGGAGGAAATAGTATTTATGTAATATTTCATATATTTCTTCAATAAAAAAGGGCTTCTGTCCGATTTGCTCACCCAAAGTTTATTAAGTTTCTGTTCGGAAGTATCTTCTACGCCCTAAGGTAGGAAACGAAATAGGGCTGTGCTGTTTTGTTACTGAAGGAACCAAGTGCCTGCGAACCATCAGCTGCGGTTGTGTGGTTGGAGAAGTCCGTAAAACCGAGGACTTGGGATACCCGGAAGCAAGGCGGTCGAACCAAGGTATGACTTTACGGAAGCTTGATAATAATACGGAAGCATGTTGGGCCAAACTAGAGCATGTGTATGGGCTATTTTATGTTTTCCTATAGAAGGGCAAAACGGTCACTAAATAAGTTGAAGGACCAAAATTGAACAGTTTTGAAAAGATGAAGGACTAAACTGGAAAAACAAAAAGTTGGAGGACTAAAAATGAAAAATGCTAAATGTAGGAGGACCAAAACTGTAATTTTCCCTTATATTTCCTAGTCAAAAGAATAAAGTATGTAAACCTAATAAATCACTACTACATAGACTTAAGCAAGCTCCGAACAATGGTATGAAAAGTTTGGTTGTTCTTAAGTTTTAATAACTAGTGGATATAGTATAAATGCATTTGATACCTGTGTCTACTCAAACTTATTTGAATTAGATTGTGTGATTATATGTCTTTTATGTTGATGCCATGTTAATTTTTGGAGCCAACCTAGAGGTAATTAATTAAACAAAGAGATTTCTGTCTTCACAATTTGACATGAAAGATCTAGGAGAAGTAGATGTAATCCTAGATGTTAAAATTAGAAAAACAAAAATTGCATTTTTCTTGTGTCAATCACACTATATAGAGAGAAATCTTAAAAATATTTAACTATCGTAATTTAATTAAAGATCTCTAAATCTTTCACAACATACAATATATAATAATAAATTTTAAAATAAGAAATAATTATGTAAAATATATATATTAGCATTAAAAAGTAATAAATTAGTTTTTAAAAAACATAGATATATTTTTTTGGCTAACATATTTATTAATTATAAAGGTTTATAAATATTTCAAAACATACAATACATAATAATAAATTTATAAAATAAGAAATAATTATATAAAATCTAAAATATTGGCGTTAAAAAGCAATATATTATTTTTCAAAATATATAGATATATTTTTTCGACTAACATATTTGTTCTAATTTAATACAGGTGCATTAGAGATGAAGAATAACAGACATAAGGTATCTGCAAAAACATATGCATAAACCATATATATATTGTTTGTCATATATTGTTATTACAAGACATAAAGCCAAATTCTTGCCATCCACAGAAACAAATTCTCACGCACGGCCTGTGAGCTCGTCGGAATATTGCTATGAACAACTCGTCAAGAAGGGATATCTATTAAACGCACTTGAGTCTTTTGTTTAAATCCACAGAATCAAATCCCATCGTTCAGTTCTCCTGTACCAAGATGTAAACCAACATTTTCATCATTTTTCTTGACCAATCGAATCAAGAAAGATTCAAATCATCAAATGTCTGTTTTCGGATTTTTTCATCAGTTCAGTGTCGACTAAACAGAAACAGTATATTAATCAAAGGTTGCTGTAATGAAAAAAGAATCATAGCATAAAACTAGCAAAACTTTACGTTTATAAGGGTTGTTAAAGCCTAAACAGTATAATTCAAATCAATTCTGGATCAATAGACAGACAAATCCGCAGTTTCAGTTATTACAATTGTCGAAACGTAAGCCTATATATTGCAGATTTGATGTGCAGAATTTTATATTTTATCAAAAGTCATTTCATTTACCATGACATCCCAGTGCAGAAATATGTGTTGATACTATGCAAGAAAATGAACTAGCACACTTTGAAAAGATATCATACCTCAGGAAGTTGCATTATTGAATGATGAACACCTCCTTGATCGAGAGTAAGGCTCATAGAATTCAGATCGTGAAGGGTCCGTCTCAGCAAGGGCCTATTTAAGAATCAAAATGTCAACTTAAGATATTGGATGTCAAAAGGGAATAGTCAAGTCAGAAATGATTTTTTTACGCAATGATAAAACAAAAACAAATAGAAGATAAAGAAATGGAAAAAGACCTGGAAATCTGTAGTAGGAGTAACTGCGTTTAATATTACAAATAAAACAGATGCAACGGCACGTGCTTTGATCAACTTTTCTCTGTAAGAATAATCGATAACAATGTGCATATTATGAGTAAATATTTCAGGTAATTTTTTCGTATCAAGGAACAACAGATTTGTAGCAGAGTCAGCATTGTAACCTAGTTTCTAGAGTGTATCCACCATGTTTGATGATGTAGTCTTTGTACTGCCAATATACACGTCGGAGTTCATGTAAATCACTCTTGCCCCTCCTTTTTCTAAGTGTAACTTCATCATCCTAAGGCACAAAAGTAGATAACGAAAATTTCAATACATGATGAAGATGAAATGTGTATCGGAATGTGGGGAATGCCTTTCGGACATATTTTTGTCTGAATTTGGTTCGTTGGCTTTGACTTGCCCGAGGCATAAGCATCTCTGACCAGTATTTACCACTTTGTGAAAAGCTAATAAAGCCATTTATGTAGTGAATTAACTTCCACAATGTTGCAATATACCTCATTTGTATTGGAATTTCAAATAAATGAAAGATTAATTGTTGTTCACAGTAGTCATGCAAAATCTGCAAGACATTCAGTATCAACTCAAACTCATAACGCAAGAGTTCTATGAGCGTGAAGAAATCCAAAGGCCTTGCAAGAAAGACAAATCCACATCTCAATTATGTGTTCTTTTGTGTGGTTCTAACTGCATGGTGAATTTCAGTTGGGCAGTATCTATGGAAAGTAAAATACACTGATGATTATATTTTGAATGCCTAGGACCTTTTAAGGAAGTAGGATATTAGACATAGTTGATAATTTCGGCATGCAAGAGCCTAAGTTTCACAGAGGCTGAACAGAGGAATATGTATAATGGGGAAATTTATAGATTGAGAATAAACCAATCTAAGATGAGCAGAAAGGCAGAGCAGAAGTTTACGGTGCAAAGAAGTAAATTCTCTTACATTATTGATCTAGCCAAATTTAAAAACTTCAAGGCCATGCACTATTGAGCTTCATTAGCATGATGCACGGTAGTTGCGCATTAGTTGGTAATTTGCAGCATCATCACTATCAAGACCTCAAAGACCAAGTATGTTAAAATGTCGTGGAGCTCGCGGGAGGTACACTTTTAAGGAAAAGGGACAATAAGGAGATTTGTTGACATTTTAGTAGAGCCCCTTCAGCTTCAATTCAAAATTTACCTGTTCAAGCCGCTGAAGAAGAGAAGTTTTGAACTGCCGGACCCCCTGACCACTTGAGGCTCTGTCGAAGTTATGTGCTACTTCAAAGGCATAAAACCGGCCTGTATAGAGAACTCAATCAATTAGTGTGAACACACTGCCATGAAGCACATACACACAAAGATGCACTTGAATTAAGTACAAGTTCATAAAATTGAACAACGGAAGATATTAATTCTGCAGAAAGAACCTAGCAAGTCGCTAGTTTTCCATTTCTAGGATGAACGATAACCAAAATAATGGACCATGAACTAATTTTTACTTCAACTTTTACCAGAAACAAATTATTTGCATTCTCCTGCAGAACAAATTCACAGATACACCTCAATGACGTTCATACAGCTTGTTACACGATTTTTTCCTCTACCGTCAATGGAAATTCATCGTTGTGTTTGTGTCATGAAATTTAGAGAAAAAGCCTTTGCCGATTAATGATGCTGCATAGTCTAAAAGACAAAAAGGAAGAAACCATAACCCCTTATTCTACACAGCAACTCATGAATCCTAAGAAAATGATGCCAAGCAAAAGAATAAATAACAAGGAAATTCCGAGACAGTCACATTAACCCCATAATTCAAGGATTAATGCACTGAAATCCATCCAAAACTCCACAGACTCCAACCTGAAACAGCACATATATAATCGCCAGAATCAAAGTCTCTGCTTAATTAACAAATAAAAAAGAATCCTTCTTTCCAACTAATTATATCTATCAAGAAGCTCACACAGATAAGCAACCCGCGGCTCATCAATCTCTATCTGATTGGCCACACGAAAAAAATCTTTGAACCTCAGAGACCAAAGTGACAGGCAGCTTCTCACTGTCAAAGGGTTCTGCAACAACGATTTCTGTCATTGTTTGGGAAATCAAGAAAGGGTTGGGGATGAAGAAGAGTGAGACTGCATGGTCCAAAGTGTGTATATATAATGATGGAATCTTGCGTGTGCATGCATGTTTCCTTAGTCTAACTTTCAATGTGTTTCTTGGCTGTTTTGGGGTTGCTTTTTTGGTGACGGGTGTAATCTTTTCCGCGTTTGCTTTTGATGAAATCAGGAAAATGCTGTGTGTGTGTGGAGTTGGGACAAGGGGAGTGAGTTGGATTGAAAGGGAAAACTGGAATGAAACTTCTTTTGAAGCAGTGCGGTGGGCGAGCAAAGGGAAAAATTACAACTCATAATTAGATTTAGTATAATTACGAATACTTATTTTTTATTTGAAAAATCAATATCAATTTAATTTTGATAAAATTATATAATTTTTAACTGGAGCTATAAAATTATTATTTTTTCTCTTGCTGTATCTTTTTCTTTGAAAAAAAAAATTATAAAAAGAATTGACAAGATGGATCGCAATATTTTAAAAATTATAAAAAGATTATTCATTTAAAGAAGTTTTTTAAAATTATAAATTATAGTGTACAAGGATATTTTAGTCAATTTATTATAAAAAATAAAATAAAACATACCGTAAATTGATGAATTGGATTAGTTGTTAATGTTAAAATTATGAAGTATTTGAAATTTTTTAAAAATAATGGAGTGTTTATAATTATATCAAAAGTCAAGAAAATTTATTGTAATTTACCCAAAAATTATCAAAATAAAAAGAAAGAAAGAAAAGGGAATGAAGAGCATAAGCCAAAAGCATGCATACATGGGGTCAAGGCATTGTTCACCATGTTAAGGCATTGACCACCTTGTAATAAAACATGAAATCATTTCTCTCAATTTTTCTATGTTTTCTTTTTCTGCTTTAGAATCAGTGTTAAAGAATGTGAAGGTGTTAGGTTTCAAATATTATTGTTTATTCAGTGTATTTTTGCTCTAAGTAGTCCTCTTTAGGTATTGAATATGTATAAAGAACATTGCATTTTAGTACATGTACCCGTATTTACATGTATTCTTACCGTACAATATATCATCTTATTAAAAGCTGCCCGCATGACAATTTTTTCAATTGAATTTTGTAATCAATTACTCCTTATGTTCATGTTATATATTATTGATATTTTGTGTACGAGGTGTATGGTTGATTGGCATATACTTTTCATTATTAAACATTGAATATCGTTGAATCACCTTATTTGTTAAATACTTGGCTTAATTGCATTTTTAGTCATCTAATTATAGCAATTTGACACTTTAGCTCAAAACATTGTTAGGATTGTAAAATGATCTTTTTCTTTTGATTTCACGATTTCAGGATAAATTGACCGGAATTTTTAAAGTTAGTCGAAAAATATGTACGTCGGTTAAAAATTGAGAAAACAAATCTTTTCGATTGATTTTTGCTGATGTGGCAATTTATGCCCCGCCGTTATTGTTTTTTTTTTTTTTTTTTTGTGTTCTCCATCAGCCATCATAATTCAACCAACAAAATGTATTTCCCGAATTTGTAACAGGCACATGCGACTTTCCCGGACAAATTTGTCCTTGAATCGCAAAATTAAAAAATGTGAAGGGCCATTTTACAACTTTAACAAATCATAAGACTAAAATTGTTATGGGACTAAAAATACAATTAAGGCTAAAATGGGTACAGTATTTCCAAGACCATCTATTACTACCAACCTAATTAACGGAGAATTTTGGTTCGGACCGAACTCGACCAAACCTGAAAGAAGTTATATATTTTCATATCTAGATTAGATTCATGAATTATTTAGTTCAAAACCAAATGAATTTGGACAACATCCTATGAGTTCCTTTGAAAAATTTTAGTTCATTTCATGGAAAATCTTCCTTAAACTATTAAACTTCCATGTACTAGAAAAACAGAAACAAAAAAGAATTCTGTATGCAAGAAATCCCCACTCTCCCATTATTTCTCACTTTTCTTAATTAATCTAATCTCACTGGCATGCGGTAAAGTTGTTTCATCTGTTCCGTGTTATAAATTAGCCGGATCCAGATCTTATTACAGACTGGTAAAAACACACTATACTATTGCCAAAAAGCTGCTTTCATTGCCTGCTGTAAAGACTAATTAAACATCCCTTTTTCTAACTTTCTGATAGACATATTTATATGCATAATTGTGATTGAACATGACTGACTTAATCCTAAATAAAGCAAGCAATGGAAACTACTGTTGGATGTAATAAGTAAAGCAAAGAAGCAACACAGTTAACCCTAATTTTCAGTGACAAAAACTTTGATGAAAAGCTTTTTATAAAACCCGTTTCTTTTTTAGTCGATTTTTTTTTATTACAAATTCTATTCCATCTTTTACTTTATTTAATATAGACGCGCTATATGTATAAAATCTTTTCTTAAATAAATACATTATATTATTTTACTACACATAATATTTATACGTCGAATGGAACAGAAGATAGAATCGAATTGCGATAGAAAATCCAACCCACCTTTTTCCCTAATTAATATAAAAGAAGAAGAAGAAAGGGCTGTAATAAGTAGGGAGTGAGTGGTTGTGGGTTGTGGGACACCAACTTTATTTGCAAAAGCTAATGAAACATAAACAAATTATTGCTCCTATTGTCTTTATATATATGCATGGAAAAGTGGCACACTCTTTTGGGCAAAATTTCTTTCTTTCTTCACCTCTAAGAATGTGAGAGATTTGAGGTTTATGGATGTAATTAAGCCAAGATATTAATTAATATATCAAACACTTTCTAGTTCGTGTTGTCCGCGATTTTAAGTGGATTTTATGAGCTGGATGTCGGGTTTATATGCAATGATATGATATGTCTTAAGGGGTAATCATAAATTACAACGAGTTTCTTTAAATTTTATTAGAATTATAATTATTTTTTTGTTGTTTGAAAAATTGTAAATAGTTCCTCTGGAATTAATGAATGTCTAGCAAATAGTCCCAACAATGGCCTGCCATGAGAAAACATTTGTTAGAAAATCGTTAATTTTAAAGGGTATTTGTAATTTTTTAAACAAAAAAATATTATAATTATGACAAATTTCAAAAAATTTGTAGTAATTTATCATAAGGTGAAATGATAACATTAGTACTTATATTAGTACTTTCCCATCATTATTACATGAATGGTTCAGAGGACTAATAACTATGATGTATCATGTGTCACCAACGAAAAATTGTGATTTTAGTCCTGCAAGTATATGGGGTGACAATTTTAATTCTATACAAATTTTATTTTGGCAATTTTATCCTATTTTTGTTCTTGATGTGTGAATTTTTAAAATTACGGGACAAAATTTGAAAGTTTAGCAAATTCTACCATTTTTGTTGTCAATGTCAGAAACTTTTAAAATTATCAAAATGAATTAGTACAGAACTAAAATTGCTATGTCTCTATACTTACAGGTCTAAAATCACAAATTTTTCCTATTATATCAGGAGTGTCTTATCTAAACTAATATTGTAAAACGAAACAAGTTTCTAAGTTAAAATTTACATGAATTTTAGATATGCGACTTCATTTTGAAGTCGTGTATATGATTAAAAGATTATTAGGACAGTTTTATGTAGTACTGTCTCAATCTACTGCAACTGTGATGTCGGAAAGAAAAACATAAATCTTCGACAAAAGGAAACACAAAATGCATTAATCTACTGCATAGCACGATGACATGGTTTAATCTGCAAGAGTTGGAATTGGGTATCAGGGAATCAGGGATCCAATGTATGTCAGGAAGTATAAAGTTTCAGGTTGTGAAGTATGATTTCACCCACAGGAAAAGTAGTTTTTAGCGGTATATGGTGTATAAGAATGATATTATATATTTTATTTTAAATTTTTTTTATATACGTGGCATGTGTATGTTAGATAGAATGGAACATAGAATAGACTATGTAATAAAAAATTCGATCAGAGTCTTTAGACCTTAAAGTTACGGAAATCTAAACTTGTTGAGCTTATAAGATGTAGTTTGTTAATTGGGAACTCTTTATTTTTTTCGAAAAAGCTTATAAGCTAATTAATTTTGGATTTTATAACTTCCTTCTTCACAGAATTTGTTAAATATTTTTTATTATTTTATAAACTTTCAAACATTTTGTAAGATATTTTTAAGTAAATATGATGGAGCAGAAGCAATATAAATTAAAGAATAAAGAAGAACACATTTCCAATATTACGAGAACTTGAATTTTAAGTGAAAATATTTTTATTGTCGAACGATCCGCATAACAAAGTTTGCAGCAATTTAAAAAGGAGAGCCCTAATCTACGTAAGCTAGGCGGCTAAATTCTGGCTTATAACAGAAACCCACAAAATTTGGCTTGAAATAGCCTAACATCATCACAATAATGTGATAAAATATCAAACCCAAACGATAACTATAGAAAATAAAAAATAACTAAAGTCGGCTAAAAAATAGAAAATATCTAAAGAAATGTGATAGGAGTGCATTTTGTTATAATTTCAAGTGATATTTGCTATCTTTTACAACTACAATGCTCCTAATCAAGTGTCATATTGCAACATTAGCTTATAAGGGATTGATGGAATGAAAAAGAAAGAAAAAAAAAAAATCAAAATCAACAACTTGACAGATCTGAGTGACTAGTTAGGCGTGCCCAAGCCCAAACCTGCGGAAATACGGCTGAAAAAAGAAAGTCCAAGAAACAAAATTTGAAAAGATTTGAGCGAACTGGGATACCTTTGGCTAATTAGAAACTACCTTTGTTGGAAGAATTTCTTTAGGACAATACCTTTAATTCCTTAGGTCTTTTAGTTTTATTAGGAATCTTTTTTTTTAATTCTAATAGGATTAGGTAACTAGTTAGTATAAACAAGTAATGTAATTCACCATATGAATATCTTTTGATCTCTCATCTTTGGGATATTCTCTGCATTTTTTTATAATATTTTCTCTTCTTTTATTTGTTCTTTCATTAGCATGCTAGACTAGTTCTTTCATTTCTAGTTAAAGATTCGGTGAAGGCTTGATTCCAATATGTTGTGAGATCTAATTTGTACTTTCCATCTTCATTCATATGAGTATTTGTATTATTCTTTGTACTTTTATCACAAATAATCTGATTTATGAATGATATGTACCGTTATTCATCGTCAAAAATATTTGTCTAGTCAATTGAACTTGCAAATTCGTAATTGTTTGTTTAGATTAATAACTAGTGGTAACACGACATAATTGATTATGTTGTAGTTTTTGATTATGTTGTGGGGATGCATAATCTAACTTAAATAAATTCCGTAGGAATTTATTGGTTAAATTTGGCCTTTTTAGTTTTTAATGATGTTGGTAAATTAAATTTTGAGAACGTTCTCAAGGTTGTTTACTGATTAGTGATTTAATCGATAAGGTAAGAAAATGTGAGGTTGTTAGGCCGTATCAATGACCATAACCAATTTATCTATGATTGTCATCTTTGCATCTATAATCAACCGTGAAATTGAGTATGATGTCTTTAATTGGAATACTTTTCTCATATTTATCCTCTATTTAAGTGTTTTTTTCTGTTTAATTTTAGTTTAGATTTTAAACAACCCCCCTTATTTTACTTCTACTCTCAAAGAGATTGGATTGTCTTTAAAAAGACTATTAAAACAATTGATAGATCGGCCCGTAACTCTTTTCGGATAAAAAGTTACGATCGTTTGAAGTTCTATCATCAAATCACACAGTCAAGACATTATACTTTCAAATTTTGCCTATCCAAATACTCTCAAAATATATCCACCCTTGTTCTACATTATATTAGAAGCTTACCAAAACACCCTCGTAACCATGTACTCTCAGCAGAAATTATCAAAGAAGTTCACATCAAATGTTCCGGCTGACACTTAGCTGTATGTTGAACAAACTTCCCCAACCAAGGATTCACCTAGTTGCCTATCAACTGTTCAAGTTAATTAATTAATCCCTGTCTGAATTTCTTGGGATGTCATGAACAGGCCAAGAAGTTGTGTTTTCCTTCGGAACAAGGAACCTGGTCCAGCAATAGGTGGCTGATAATGCACTAAGTGTATGGTTTGCCCAGCCATGATACGGTGATCTTCCGTTCTAGGATGTTATCTGCTGTAATTTTTATACGTTTCTCACAATTTTATTAAAAAAAGACATATTAGAGAGAGAAGGGAGAAGGCTTGAAGCTTATAAGTAATTTAAAATCTTTGTCTGCAACACTACAACCGATATGGGACCCTTAGCAATATTACTGAAGAAGTACTGTCTTGACATCAACAAAATAAAGTTCGAGGAATCAGCGAGTGAAAGAAAAAGGCAAGTGCACAAGGCCATTTCACTCATACGGCAAATTCCTACTGCCTCTGCTTTCCGTTGCAGAGTAGTAGTCATCCATGTTGTTAAACCTCCGGGTTCTTGTCTTGCTTTTCCTGTCCTATGTATTCTTCTTGGTTATGTAATATCGAAAAATATTCTTAAAAACTGTCTTTTTAATAAATTTTCCAAGTATTTACTCACTTTCATTACAATATCGCCTTAACTGACGTTTTTCAATCACATCGGTGGGACAGAAGCAAGCGGTAAATTCTGGGACAGACTTGACATCCAGTGTTCATTCAGAAACATCCTAAAATGTTTGCATAGAAGATATCGCCAGAAATGAGTAACTTTGTCAATTTTATGAGAAATAGTACAGTAATTTTGAGGTTGCTGTCATGGAAACAAAGAAATTCTATCTAGTAAGATGTACAAAATATATACATGGGTTGTCACAGCCTCTGATGGTGTTGATGAAATCAATCAAAGATCGACAAATGAAGATCGGTACTTAAGCCTATTGCCACAAATCACTGTAGTCGTCCTCCTCCAAGGCAATACCATTACTATAAACTGTGAATAATCCCCTATCCCTCCAAGTTCAATAAATTAGTTCGTCATTCCATCGTTTCGAATGGAATAGTCCATCTGGACCGTCTCCATGCCGATCCACTCAAAGCCCAGATGATGATCAGGTGAAGTGGAGCAGCTTTCCGGTTGCTCCACACCACAAAATTGATAATCGTCTGTACACCCTTCCGATTCATATGCTTCCAAACACGAATTATGACTCATGATCTCTGCTTCAAGAGACTGAATCACAGCCCTCAACCTTTCGTCATCGTCATCCTCCACTTGTGAGTCCTCGAGTAAAGACGTAACAAGCGAATCATCCATCTTTGAGAACTCAGCTTCGTTGAAACAAGTTTCGGTTGCTGTTGCAATCTCCATATATGTTGGAAAGGGATTCAAAGGTTGCAAGAATGAGATCTGATTGAAGATCAGGAGTAGGTTATGATGTAAGAGAAGGATGGAAATGCTGCAGTGTGTGCCTTAGAGCTGAGAGTGGTGTTATTTATAGGCTGATCATGAAATGTGGAAGTAAGATTCTTGCATGTGCAGTTGCTGTAAACCTATGGTTGTTGGCTGATTAATGAAGTTACATTATATTCGAAGTTTGAAGAATTATTACAGGTCTTGTGTGATTATCAAACTGTAAACCTACACGATGCTGATCATCGTTACCGACACCCTATTCCACTAATGGTTTTTGAAATTCAGAATTTGACTCAAAATTATACTATGCCAAGGAGTTAATTATAGTTTATCCGTGTGAAAATACTAATTAATAAACAAAAAGAGCAACGTAATTTCTAAACTTTTATAAAAGAAGCTTACTACCTCCCGTCTTAGGAAATTCCGAAGCATTATTTTAAAAGTTGGAAGGTATTTCTTTTCTTTTTATGGAGTTCTTTTGCTTATTAATATTTTCTTAGGAGGTACATTGTATACAACCCTTGTTTTGACATATATTTTAACACATTATAAAAATGTAACATTTAATTATGGTTAATTGTCATGATTAATAATAAAATAACTGTAGTAAATAGTTATTGATCACGGTTGTTGGCCGTGGTATCTGCGAGGATGCTAAAACATTTGTCATACCTTAAAACCATAACTAACCTCCGCGTCACACCCCGCTGCCTCCCCGCACTCCCCACCCTCCGCCCCCACAGATGGGGGCGATAGCATCCAGATAAAGAAAGAGGGTGACATCTCTGTCGCCTTCCTGGCCGTCGCCCTTCTGTGCGGGGTGGCCCATCGCCATCACCCTCATTTTTTTTTTAATTTTGTTAATTATATTAATTAAATATATTTTTAGTTAATTAATTTTTTTTAGATAATTATAATAATTAAATATTTTAGTTAATTAAAAATAATATTAAAAATAATATTTAAATTAATTTATAACTTATAATTATTATAATTTCTTATATTTACATTGACGTAGGTATCTAAATTTGAAAAATAAACTTTAGTAATATTTTATTTTTTAAATTTTGATATTTATAATATAAATATGTTTAAGAATAAAAGAATTTGTGTTTTTAGAAGAGATGAAAATGCAAAAAGAAATTTTTATAAAAGTCAATTTGACCATAGTAATTTTAGATGTAATATATAGGGGCATTCTAGTAAATTAAATTTAAAAAAAATGTCTAAATACACAAAAAATAAAGCCCAATCGCACTTCAGACGCGTGCACCCCACCTTCCGTTAGTTTCTAATAGAATAGTTTTTTTTTTTTTTTTGCTGAATTTATTAAAATACAAGGGGAAGGGGGTTTTAGCAATTTCTCAAACACAGGGGAGTTTTTTAGTTATTTCAAAAAAAAAAAAAAAAAAAAAAAGCACAGGAGGGTAAAATGGAATTTAGCCATAAGTATAATTATATACTAGGGACATGATTGGTTATTTACATTAATCATATAATAAGTATAATACACTTATCGCTTAAATCACCTTAAGTTTGATCAAATCAGACATAGCCTAGAACTTATTAGTATTATTGAATGATCACGGGGGGTTGTTAATCTATTTTCCCTTTATGTAACCGAGATTGGTAAACATTGAAGTAAATTATATGGGAATGATTTTTGCATATCATAAGTTAAAGGAATAATTACACTGCTCTCTTGTAAAGTTTGGTATAATTACATGTAAATCTCTTTTTTGGTTTATGTGTACGTAAACTTAGTGGTTAGGCAATCCTTATCTATTCAATTAATAAATTGCTAGTGCTTCTATGATTAACTCTTATTGATCGATGCTTTATTTAATAAATTGTTTGTAATTTCAATTAGTAATATGTAATACTTATATATTATAGATTTTTTTAAGCATTGTATAATGTATAATTTGTTTGTATGGTCCGATAATATTCTCAATATACCGCGATCATCAATGTGGAGCACTACGTACCCACTGATATTAATTACTACGAATACCGCAACTTTAAAACATGATTCAAAGCCCAAGCCAGGACCGCATGCATCCATACCCCTAACCTAGCTCCAACTATAAATAGGATATTGTTTTGGAGGCAACGTACTCTCATAATTGCATTAGAAGAGAAGAGAAGAAAAGAGAAGATCGAGGGAGTAGAGATCGATGGCAGGCAATCAGCTTTACTACTTCTATGTCCTTATCCTGCTCTCGGCCATCTTCTTCATCATGTAGATCTGTAAGTTATATCTTTTTCTTCACAGATGCATGACCCTCCGATTAAGTTTATCATCATCAAAAATAACGTAGGTTTGAAAATGTGGAACAGGATGATTACGATTGTGAGTACACGGTGCACGTGAAGACGGACCCAAGAAAAGATGCTGGAACCGACTCCATCATCAGCTTAAGCCTTTATGATAATGCTAACTCAAGCAAATCGGAATCGAGATAGAGAATCTAGAGAGTTGGGGGGACATGGGCGTAGGACACGACTACTTCGAGGCGGGACGCCTTGATATCTTCAGCGGGCGAGCCTCATGTTTGGCCAAATCGATATGCTTTATGGTCCTGAAATCCGATGGAACAGGGAATAAGCCAGGTTGGTACGTTAGCTTTGTGGATGTGTTCATTAATAAGACCAAAGATCCCCAACATTTCACGGTCGACCAATGGCTAGCACTTGATGAGTCGCCCTACACTCTCACAGTCTACAGGGACAACTGTGGAAATAGTAAGAAGAACCAGCCGATGAATAGTTGAGATCATGTGCCATTGTCGTCTATCGTGTAGGAGGTTCTGCCTTATGGGCCTCTGCTCAAGTCTGGATGTTATGTCACCTGTGAATTTTATGTCATCGGTTTTACTATTATGCATGTAATTATAATGAATAAAACTGAAACGCAATGCAATTCCCTTTTAGTCAAAGGGCATTGCTGATGCATTTCTGACTAGTTTTAACAAAATTCCATAATCAACTTTGCCAATGAAATGGCTATATATATATATATTGTCTTGTAATAATGTTTCTACTAATTAATTCTTTAAGATGTGGGTCGACTAAACCAATTTCAAAACCATTAAATGACTTAATATACTTTAATTTCTATAGTAATCAAATCTTCAAATAGTACCAACTCATGGAACAATTAACAAATAATTAGTTTATAACAACCTTAAACGAAAGTGACACACACACATAACCTTAAACAAAAGTGACACACACACAACCTTAAACAAAAGTTTAAAACACGAGCTGTTATAATCCACCACAAGAAAATGACTCAATAGCTATGAAAAATTGTATGCTAATTAAGCTTATAATTTTTCTTGAAGAAGCTTATAATTAAGCTACTCATTAACATCCAGTTTTTTCATTCAGAAACATCCTAAAATGTTCGTGTCAAACCATATTGGCATAAATGAGTAACTTCGTCAATTGTATGAGAAATAGTACAGTAATTTTGAGGTTGCTGTCATGGAAACAAAAAATTACTAGCTACTGAGATGTACAATATATACAGCCTCTGATGGTATTTTGAAGAATTTTTTTTTAATTTTTTACAGAGATGAAAATGAAAAAAAAAAAAATACTCAAAACAAGTAAACCAATGCACAAAAAACGAAAATGCCTTAGTCTCTTATATACTCATATAAGGGGTATTTTAGTTTAAAATGGACTAAAATATTGACAAAAATGGTTAAAATCGACGACCAGCCGCACCACCCGCGTATGAAACCCACTTTTCGTCAATTTGTAACATAATGTGATTTTTTTGCTAGAATTTTTAAAATAAGAGGGTTTTTTTTGCTAAATAAACAAAATACAGGGGGTAAAATAAAATTTAGCCAATATTTTATAAGGTATAAATGTTTATAAAATATTTCAAATAAGTTTAGTTAAACATCTTACAAGTACCTTTTCTTTCATATTATAATAATACAGATAGCAATTGCGTGTAAAAATTTATACTTTAGAAAAGTAAAAACTTTGAAAAAAATTTTTGACAATGAGTCAAGTTTAAGCGACAAATATTGAAGTTTTTATAACTATTAATATTCATGAGTTAGAATGCCATAATTAACATGTAGTCTAATTAATTATAATAAATGTGTCAATAAATAGGGTAAGACCCTATTCAGACTCAAATCCATGAAAGACCCATTATATCAAATAATATCCAGACTCAACCCTCTCAAGACCTTATGGGTCTCTAGACTCAGTGGCACAATTTTTTGGACCGATATTGGGTATAGGTAGAGTCTAAACCCAAAACCTTTTTTTTTTTTTTTTTTTTCTACATAATATTGTTGGTAATATTTGACAATTAAACAAAAATAATAAAAAAACTAAAATAAATTAATTTTCTTTCTTTTATTTTTTTTTTATTATAATTTATCAATTTAAGAAATTAAACAATTCAAAAAATAAATAATTTTTTTAATAATTTTTAAATATGTTTACGTGCGCGCGAATTTAATATTATAAAATTATAAATTTTATCACCTCAAGTCTTCAAGCAAGCATTATAGCCAATCAAAGTATTGAAAATATATCTAAAATGATAATATATTTATATAACTGATTCTCTACAAGGATTTTTTCTCTCACGTGTTTCATATGTATGGACATATATATATTTCTTAATTTGTTGTTGCTCGACAGGACCACGGCTTGCTATCCATAATACGGTCTACATGTGGTTCATATTCTTTCCTCAATCTGCTCCTCTCATTCTTTAGCTTCTTCATACTTTTTTGGGAAAAAATAATGCAACTATGCAAATTACCCTTTATAAAAAAAAAACAATTAACAATTGACCCTCTTGTATTTTTTGAAATGCAGTAATTATCCTTTTTATATTTTTTAAAATGAAGCAATTTACTCTATTGTCGGATAAATTGCTATATTTTTTTCATAAGGGATAATTTTCTCATTTACAATATCATAAGGGGTAAATAGCATTAAACCCTATTGTTTTGCTCGTACATTTTAACAAAAACATGATACATACAAGTCATTGATATCTTGATTTCTTATAAATTGTTTTGTTATTTATTTTGGTTATTTGAGCTATTGGAAACATTAATTCTTCACATAGTTGGTAAAAAGAAATAGTGATACGCTATATATATATGAAAAAAAAATGTGAAAATAAATTCTTGAAATTGATGACTAACTTAATATTAATATTCTTAAATGTCCCAAGCTAGGCATATTCCAATAAATCAATAACATAGAAGTGTGAAATTGGAAGAGAAGTTGAGCATGCATTTGCTTATTAATTCGTTAAGTGCTTCTATGATGAACTCTTATTGATGCTTTATTCAATAAATGGTAAATTTATATTTTTGGTCTTGTAACTTTAGGTCGTTAGCACTTTTAGTCCTGTAACTTACTTTATTTACACAGTTTTTTTTTTTTTTTTTGATGAATTTAGTCCTAAGCATCTTACATTTGGTATCTTTTTTGACAAATTTAGTCCTTGTTGACAATTTTGGTCTTATTCACACTATAATAAATCTCATTTTTTATCATGTAATTATAAATCGTTAGGACCAAAATTATCAATACATGATTAAATTTGCCAAAAAAAGACAAAATGTGAGATGCTCATGACTAAGTTCGTCAAAAAAAGAACTAAATATGTAAATGGAGTAAGTCACATGACAAAAAAGTACTAATGACCTAAAGTTATAGGACCAAAAGTGTAATTTTACCTTAATAAATTGTTTGTAATATCAATTAATAATATGTGATACTTATATATATTTTTTATAGTTTAGATTTTTTTAAGCATTGTATAATGTATTTATTTTGTATCGTCCAATAATATTCTCAATATATCATGATAAATATTTCATTATCCACCGATATTATTACAAATACCGCAACTTTAAAACATGATTCAAAGCCCAAGCCAGGACCGCATGCATCCATACCCCTAACCTAGCTCCAACTATAAATAGGATATTGTTTTGGAGGTAACGTACTCTCATAATTGCATTAGAAGAGAAGAGAAGAAAAGAGAAGATTGAGGGAGTAGAGATCGATGGCAGGCAATCAGCTTTACTACTTCCATGTCCTTATCCTGCTCTCCGCCATCTTCTTCATCATCTGTACATCTGTAAGTTATATCTTTTTCTTCACATATGCATGACCCTCCCATTAATAACAATAAGTAGGTTTTAAACTGTGGAAAATACAGGCCAATGCGGATTGTCAGTACACAGTGCACGTGAAGACGGACCCAAGAAGAGATGCTGGAACCGACTCTATCATCAGCTTAAGCCTTTATGATAATGCTAACTTTAGCGGAGGCGGTGTCGTGGTAAATAATTTAGAGAGTTGGGGGGTGATGGGCCCAGGACACGACTACTTCGAGGGGGGAAACCTTGATATCTTTAGCGGCCGAGCCCCATGTTTGGCAAAACCGGTATGCTTTATGATCCTCAAATCCGATGGATCGGGGAATAAGCCAGGTTGGTACGTTAGCTTTGTGGACGTGTTCACTGCTAACAGACAACAACATTTTACGGTGGCCCAATGGCTAGCCGTTGATGAGCCGCCCTACAGTCTCACCGTCTACAGGAACAAATGTGGAAACAGCAAGACCATGAATATAAGTGAAGATGCGCCACTGCCATTGTCGTCTGTCGTGTAGGAGCTGTTCTGGCTTCTCATCGGCCGCCGCTGCAAGTCGGGTTATCCGACCTATTATTCACCTTTTGAAGTTTATTATGTCATCAGTTGCATGTAATAATAATGAATAAAAGTGAAACGCAATGCAGGTCCCTTTTAGTGAAAGGGCATATGCGGAGTCGTTTGGTGAAGAATAATGACATACCCTGTCGCTGTTTGCTGTTATGTATTTTCGGTGTGGATTTTTGTACTGCATTTTCTATTGCAGTAGTTATCAATTATAAGTCTCATGGTGGCTGAAAACTGCATGTTCAATGTGTCTTCTTCTTTTTTTTTTTTTTCCTTTCTATGTTATTTTTATTTTTGTTTTAAAATTTTATTTATTTATTTATTTTCCACTTTTATTAATGTTCAAGTCCCATTCATCCATATTAGTCTTTATTTATTTGATATGTTTTAATTTATTCAATTTTATTTTGATTATAAATTATTAATTAAGAAAATATTGATTTATTTGCACCGGCATCAAGGATGCATTTCTGACCAGTTTCTAGTTCTTGATAAAATGTGGGTCTAAACCAATTTCAAAACCATTAAATAAGTTAATATACTTTTCTATAGTAATCAAATGTTCAAATAGCGCAACTGAAACAATTAACAAATAAGTTTATAACAACCTTAAACAAAAGTGACATATATATATATATATATATATATATACTAACAACCGACGCATGCGGTCCCCACACACATAAATTTTTTATGTGTAAATAAAAAATCTGTAAAAGCAAAGAGCTAATTCTGAAAAGTACATAAAATAACTTAGGATTTTTTTAACAGATTTAATTAAAAAGAAAATTTACAACTGCAACTTGGTTATTTCTATCTTGATATATTCAACTTTTGTTGACTTTGCATATTCCATCCTTGCATACGTACAGACATAGAAATGAGAAATCCATGGCTATGAATTTAGGATAGTGTAGATATACAATATATATATAGAGGAAGCAAGAAAAGAAAAAAACAGAAATGATTATACCTTTTCTTATTAAGAACAAATTCTCTCCTCTCTCATCGTTAAAAATTGCAACTCAAAAGTCAAAACCAACGTTAAGGCTTATAACCTCAGTGGCATGGGCTACAACTCCGGCATCGTCTCCTCGACCTTGCCGCTAGGGTTTTATGGGATAGCTGGGTAGTCCAAAACGCCCTCATCATCGTCACCCAAAGGCGAGAGCATCACCTTGAACTGGTAGAACGGCAACAACCGCCAATGCTCATGACCAACTGCATCTTCCGCGTCGGCTTCTTCATCCTTTAATCTCAAGTTCTGGCCATAGGCAATTTCCTCTAATGATTTCTTGAGTTACATCTACAAAACGGTAGAATAATATCCTGATTTATCTTCCGATGTGGTCGATTTGTGGTGGAAAAGATGACTCAGATGATAAGCCATGTCGATTCTAGTGTTTATAGGTAGTTCTCTTGAAAGCTTTATGCACGAATTTTCATCTAATTCTAATTTCCGATGCGAATAAAGTCAAACATAGAGCCCGCTGAGGAAAGTGATTTCAATAACCCCAAATGCGGCTTCGACTCAGAGCTCTCTCCCCACGGTGTGAACCATATACAGTCTCATGGTGTTGAGATCAACATTATTTCAATAGATTCAAAAGATGAGAAGTTGTTTGAGTAAGCAACAACAGATTAGGAGAGGCTAGGAAACCGCGGCTGTGTCACAAAGAAAGAGAGATTCTCTTCGGAATATCAAAGGTCTCAATATCCTTGGTTCAATTGGAAACACATTATCTAGTGGTGGTGGCTCCGAAGAATTAATCTTCGCCAGCGAGTTCGGGAACTTGGATGTGTGAGAGCGGCAGTTGTGATAGAGGTTTCAATTGAGGTTGAACAGAGAAAGAAAAGGTTGAGATTGGAGAACGTGGGACGTTGTGGCAGACGGACAAATTTGGTAGTTTAAAAAATTAGTATGAGGAACTACCAATCAGATGTTAAGTTTCCAATTTTGTCCTCGACAAATTATTAATTTCATCTTATGGAAAGAAATAAGCAAATGTAATAAACAAAAGCAAAAGGGTAAATTTTGTAAAAATACTTAAATAACTGTCATTTTAGACACAAAACAATATATTATTGGCGTTAAAAAGCAATATATTATTTTTCAAAATATATAGATATATTTTTTCGACTAACAGACATAAGGTATCTGCAAAAACATATGCATAAACCATATATATATTGTTTATCATATATTGTTATTACAAGACATAAAGCCAAATTCTTGCCATCCACAGAAACAAATGCTCACGCACGGCCTGTGAGCTCGTCGGAATATTGCTATGAACAACTCATCAAGAAGGGATATCTATTAAATGCACTTGAGTCTTTTGTTTAAATCCACAGAACCAAATCCCATCGTTCAATTCTCCTGCACCAAGATGTAAACCAACATTTTCATCATTTTTCTTGACCAATCGAATCAAGAAAGATCCAAATCATCAAATGTCTGTTTTCGGATTTTTCATCAGTTCAGTGTCGACTAAACAGAAACAGTATATTAATCAAAGGTTGCTGTAATGAAAACAAAGAATCAGAGCATAAAACTAGCAAAACTTTACGTTTATAAGGGTTGTTAAAGCCTAAACAGTATAATTCAAATCAATTCTGGATCAATAGACAGACAAATCCGCAGTTTCAGTTATTACAATTGTCGAAACGTAAGCCTATATATTGCAGATTTGATGTGCAGAATTTTATATTTTATCAAAAGTCATTTCATTTACCATGACATCCCAGTGCAGAAATATGTGTTGATACTATGCAAGAAAATGAACTAGCACACTTTGAAAATATATCATACCTCAGGAAGTTGCATTATTGAATGATGAACACCTCCTTGATCGAGAGTAAGGCTCATAGAATTCAGATCGTGAAGGGTCCGTCTCAGCAAGGGCCTATTTAAGAATCAAAATGTCAACTTAAGATATTGGATGTCAAAAGGGAATAGTCAAGTCAGAAATGATTTTTTTACGCAATGATAAAACAAAAACAAATAGAAGATAAAGAAATGGAAAAAGACCTGGAAATCTGTAGTAGGAGTAACTGCGTTTAATATTACAAATAAAACAGATGCAACGGCACGTGCTTTGATCAACTTTTCTCTGTAAGAATAATCGATAACAATGTGCATACTATGAGTAAATATTTCAGGTAATTTTTTCGTATCAAGGAACAACAGATTTGTAGCAGAGTCAGCATTGTAACCTAGTTTCTAGAGTGTATTCTCCACCATGTTTGATGATGTAGTCTTTGTACTGCCAATATACACGTCGGAGTTCATGTAAATCACTCTTGCCCCTCCTTTTTCTAAGTGTAACTTCATCATCCTAAGGCACAAAAGTAGATAACGAAAATTTCAATACATGATGAAGATGAAATGTGTATCGGAATGTGGGGAATGCCTTTCAGGACATATTTTTGTCTGAATTTGGTTCGTTGGCTTTGACTTGCCCGATGCATAAGCATCTCTAACCAGTATTTACCACTTTGTGAAAAGCTAATAAACCACTTATGTTGTGAATTAACTTCCACAATGTTGCAATACATTTTGTATTGGAATTTCAAATAAATGAAAGATTAATTGTTGTTCACAGCAGTCATGCAAAATCTGCAAGACATTCAGTATCAACTCAAACTCATAACGCAAGAGTTCTACGAGCGTGAAGAAATCCAAAGGCCTTGCAAGAAAGACAAATCCACATCTCAATTATGTGTTCTTTTGTGTGGTTTTAACTGCATGGTGAATTTCAGTTGGGCAGTATCTATGGAAAGTAAAATACATTGATGATTATATTTTGAATGCCTAGGACCTTTGAAGGAAGTAGGATATTAGACATAGTTGATAATTTCGGCATGCAAGAGCCTAAGTTTCACAGAGGCTGAACAGAGGAATATGTATAATGGGGAAATTTATAGATTGAGAATAAACCAATCTAAGATGAGTAGAAAGGCAGAGCAGAAGTTTACGGTGCAAAGAAGTAAATTCTCTTACATTATTGATGTAGCCAAATTTAAGAACTTCAAGGCCATGCACTATTGAGCTTCATTAGCATGATGCACGGTAGTTGCACATTAGTTGGTAATTTGCAGCATCATCACTATCGAGACCTCAAAGACCAAGTATGTTAAAATGTCGTGGAGCTCGCGGGAGGTACACTTTTAAGGAAAAGGGACAATAGGGAGATTTGTTGACATTTTAGTAGAGCCCCTTCAGCTTCAATTCAAAATTTACCTGTCCAAGCCGCTGAAGAAGAGAAGTTTTGAACTGCCGGACCCCCTGACCACTTGAGGCTCTGTCGAAGTTATGTGCTACTTCAAAGGCATAAAACCGGCCTGTATAGAGAACTCAATCAATTAGTGTGAACACACTGCCATGAAACACATACACACAAAAAGATGCACTTGAATTAAGTACAAGTTCATAAAATTAGAACAACGGAAGATATTAATTCTGCAGAAAGAACCTAGCAAGTCGTAAGTTTTCCATTTCTAGGATGAACGATAACCAAAATAATGGACCATGAACTAATTTTCTTCAACTTCAACTTTTACCAGAAACAAATTATTTGCATTTTCCTGCAGAACAAATTCACAGATACACCTCAATGACGTTCATACAGCTTGTTACACGATTTTCCTCTACCGTCAATGGAAATTCATCGTTGTGTTTGTGTCATGAAATTTCAGAAAAAGCCTTTGCCTATTAATGATGCTGCATAGTCTAAAAGACAAAAAGGAAGAAACCATAACCCCTTATTCTACACAGCAACTCATGAATCCTAAGAAATGATGCCAAGCAAAAGAATAAATAAAAAGGAATTTCCGAGACAGTCACATTAACCCCATAATTCAAGGATTAATGCACTGAAATCCATCCAAAACTCCACAGACTCCAACCTGAAACAGCACATATATATATCGCCAGAATCAAAGTCTCTGCTTAATTAACAAATAAAAAAAGAATCCTTCTTTCTAACTAATTTATCTATCAAGAAGCTCACACAGATAAGCAACCCGTGGCTCATCAATCTCTATCTGATTGGCCACACGAAAAAATCTTTGAACCTCAGAGACCAAAGTGACAGGCAGCTTCTCACTGTCAAAGGGTTCTGCAACAACGATTTCTGTCATTGTTTGGGAAATCAAGAAAGGGGTTGGGGATGAAGAAGAGTGAGACTGCATGGTCCAAAGTGTGTATATATAATGATGGAATCTTGCGTGTGCATGCATGTTTCCTTAGTCTAACTTTCAATGTGTTTCTTGGCTGTTTTGGGGTTGCTTTTTTTGGTGACGGGGTGTAATCTTTTCCGCGTTTGCTTTTGATGAAATCAGGAAAATGCTGTGTGTGTGTGGAGTTGGCACAAGGGAGTGAGTTGGATTGAAAGGGAAAACTGGAATGAAACTTCTTTTGAAGCAGTGCGGTGGGCGAGCAAAGGGAAAAATTACAACTCATAATTAGATTTCGTATAATTACGAATACTTATTTTTTATTTAAAAAATCAATATTAATTTAGTTTTGATAAAATTATATAATTTTTTCTGGAGCTATAAATTATTATTTTTTCTCTTGCTGTATCTTTTTCTTTAAAAAAAAAATTATAAAAAAGAATCTGACAAGATGGATCGCAATAATTTTAAAAATTATAAAAAGATTATTTTAAAGAAGTTTTTTTAAAATTATAAATTATAGTGCACAATGATATTTTAGTCAATTCATTATAAAAAATAAAACAAAACATACCGTAAATTGATGAATTGGATTAGTTGTTACTATTAAAATTATGAAGTATTTGTAATTTTTTAAAAATAATAGAGTATTATAATTAATTATATCAGAAGTCAAGAAAATTCATTGTAATTTACCAAAATTTTATCAAAATAAAAAAGAAGAAAGAAAAGGGAATGAAGAGCATAAGGCAAAAGGCATGCATACATGGGGTCAAGGCATTGTTCACCATGTTAAGGCATTGACCACCTTGTAATAACTCCTCAAAAAAGAAAAAAAAGACCACGTTGTAATAAACATGAAAATCATTTCCTTGTTATCTAAGTACCCGATCCAGATCTTACACTGGTAAAAACGCATTATACTATATATATATTGCCTGCTGTAAAGACTAATTGGACATTTCCTTTTCTTTTCTTACATCTATTTATATGTATATATTCATAATTGTGATTGAACATGACTGACTTAATCCTGAAGGCTTAAATATTTTTAATTCTGTAATTTTGACATTTTATTCTATCTTTTTAGGGTCGTAAATAGTCTTATAAATTTTTTTACATTTCATAATTTTGGTCTTTTCGATGCTTGATTTTGCAAGAGTTGCAGGAATAAACAATATGCTCCTAGCAATTTTGGTATTTTTATTCTTTATTTTTCTAGGAGTTGAAAAAAAGTCTTGTAATGTTTTGACATTTAACAATTTAGGTCTTTTTGGTGTTGAATCTTGCAAAAGTTATAGGAAAAATCATGTGCCACATCATTTTATTTTAAATTTTTCGTCCATGTTGGCAAAAGAGTACCAATCAGAACAAAAAATTCCAATTTAAATAAACCACGTGAGGGACACATAATTTATTCCGACGACTTTTGGGAAATTTGGCACCGAAAGGACAAAAATTGCAAAATATGAAAAAATTACAGAACTCTTTTATAATTCTAAAAATATTAAAATACCAAATTAAAAAAATAAGCCTAATCCTAAATAAAGCTAGCAAAGAATTGGATGTAATAAAGTAAAGCAAAAAAGCAACACAGTTAAGAACCCTAATTTTCAGTGACCAAAACCTCTGGTGAAAAGTTTTTAAACCCCACTTTTTCTGGGTCGAATTTTTTTTAATTACAATTCTATTTCATCTTCAATCTACTTTTTTTTTTTTTTTTTTATCTAGATCTTCAACTCTACTTAATATGTACATGTTATGTATATAATTTTTTTTAAAAAATAAAATACATCATATCATTTAAATACATTAAACGTGTGTATATTGAATAAAGTAGAAAATAAAATAAAATTTACCATAGAAGATTCAATCCGCTTTTTTCCTCATTATAATCGACCACCCTTTTTCCTGATTAATATAAAAGAAGAAGAACAGGGCTGTAATAAGTAGGGAGTCAGTGGTTGTGGGTGACCAACTGTATTTGCAAAAGCTAATGAAACTCAAAATTATTGGTCATCTACTCTTTATGTATATACACATGGAAAAAAGTGGGATGCACACTCTTTTGGGCAAATTCTCCTGTCTTTCTTCCTCTCTAAGAATGTGAGAGATTTGAGGTTTGTGTTGTCCGCGTACTTAAGTGGATTTTTATGAGCTGTATGTCGGATTTATGTGCAATGTTTATGATCATATCCATAAATTAAAAGCTCTTTGAAAATTTATTATAATTATAAATAATTTTTTATAGTTTATAAAATTAAAAGTATTTATTTAAAATGAACAACTGTCTAATAAATACCCGCATAATTGCCTATCACGACAGAGTACTTGTTAGACGATTATTAATTTTAAGGAATATTTGTAATTATGATGGAAAAATTGCAAACTTGGTTCTATAAGATAAGATGGTTTTAAAATAGTCCTAGCTTTACTATGTTTTGAAAATAGTCCCAAGTTTGATTATATTTTATAGAAAAAGACCATTTGATTGTACAATTGGTTTCCCTGTTCATTCTTGTCGTGAAAATATAATGATAGATGTCAATGTGAGAAGCATAGGCTGTTAGCAGTTGATTGGAGAAGAAAAAAGCCTCATGAGTAAGATTCGTGAAAAGGTAACAACAAAATAAAGAAAAATTTGAAATAAAAGATTGGTGTTGACCGAGAAGAAGACAAATAGTAAAAAAAAAAAATTCAAGTCAAAATTCTTAATAAAAACACTGAAGCAAAGAATTTCTCTCCCTAATCCTCTTCAAAATGCAAGTAAAAAAAAAAATCCTTGAATTGCTACTGACGGATAAGGAGAAAAAGAGCCTAAGAATTAAATAGGCCAACATTAAATGGCGCTCCGTGTCGAATTCAAATTTTATTTCATCTTCTACTTCACTCTCCATACATCGTATTTAAAGATGATATCATATTTTTTTATTTCTGAAAAGATTTTATACGTAACCTGTATATATTAAATAGAGTAGAAGATGAAATAACTTTGAAATAAAAATTTGATCCGAGTTTTCAAGCACTCCACTTACAGGGCTTATAAAATGTCGTTTTGTTAAATTTATATAAAAATAAATTGAAAAATCTTTGATTTTTTTGAAGAAGCTTATAATTAAGCTACTCATTAACATCCAGTTTTTTCATTCAGAAACATCCTAAAATGTTCGTGTAAAACCATATCGACATAAATGAGCAACTTCGTCAATTCTATGAGAAATAGTACAGTAATTTTGAGGTTGTTGTCATGGCAACAAAGAAATTACTAGCTAGTGAGATGTACAATATATATATATGGGCCGTCACAGCCTCTGATGGTGTTGATGAAATCAATCAGAGATCGACGGACAAAGATCGATACTTAAGTCTATCGCCACAAATCACTGTAGTCATCCTCCTCCACGGCCATACCATAACTATAAGCTTGTGAATTATCCCCTACCCCTCCAAGTTCAATAAAATAGCTCATCATTTCATCGTTGGGAATGCAATAATCCGTCTGGACCGTCTCCATGTCGATCCATTCAAAGTCCAGACAATGATCAGGTGATGTGGAGCAGCTTTCCGGTTGCTCCACATCACAAAATCGATAATCGTCTAGACACCATTCCGAGTCATATGCTTCCGAACACGAATTCTGACTCATAATCTCTGCTTCAAGAGACTGAATCACAGCCCTCAACCTTTCGTCATCGCCTTCCTCCACTTGTGAGTCTTCGAGTAAAGACATAACAAGTGAATCATCGATGTTTGAGAACTCAACATCGTCCAAACCATCACAACTCCTGCCCCAAAAACAAGTTTCGTTTGCTGTTGCGTTTGCCATATCGTTGAAAGGGATTCAAGTTAAGGATTCAAAGGTTGCAAGAATGAGATCTGATTGAAGATCAGAGGAGTAGTTTATGATGTAAGAGAAGGATGGAAATGCTGCGGTGTGTGACGAAGAGCTGAGAGTGGTGTTATTTATAGGCTGATGATGAGACGTGGAAGCAAGATTCTTGCATGTGCATTTGTTGTGAACCTATGGTTGTTAATATTCAAAGTTTGCAGAATTATTACAGGTTTTGAGTTGAAGCATTATGCCCATGTGAACAGCTAACATTGGTGATATCCTACCATTCATGTGCTTCTGTTATATAAAATTCCTGTCTTGTATGATTATCAAACACTTGAATTATTCAGCACGAATATTAGAATTAAAGCATCGTTTGTATTGTCGCGAAACACCCCTACACGATGCTGATCATCGTTACCGACACCTTATTCCAATAATGCTTTTTGAAATCCAGAGTTTGACTCAATATTACACTATTTTGACGAGTTAATTATATTTTAGCATTGTGAAAATACTAATAAATAAGAAAAAATATAGCAACATGATCTCTGGACTCCCACTGTATTTTTCTAGAAGTTTGGGGTCTTTTTTTTTTTTTTTCCAAGGAATTTTTTTGCTTATTATTATTTTCTCATGAGGTTACGTTGTATTCAGCCCTTGTTTTGATATATATTTTAACTTCAGAATTTATCCTTGTAAAAATACTGAAAAAAAAAAAAAAGAAATAGCAACGTGTTCTTTGAACTTTTATAAAAGAAGCTCACTAGCTCTAGTGTTCCGGAATTTCACTACCTTTCTTTTAAAAGTTTAGAGGGTCTTAGTGTCATTTTTTTTTTTTGTCAAGGAGTTTTTTGCTTATTACTACATTCTCACGAGGTTATGTTATATTCAACCCTTATTTTGATATAAATTTTAACATTAGAATATATCCTCGTAAAAATATAAAAAAATAATAATAATAACAACGAGATCTTTCAAATTTTTAAGAGAAGCTCACTATACCTCTCATTAGAGAATCAGATTGCTCTTTTTTAAAAATTCAAGGATTGCATTATCTTTTTTTTCTTATTTCGAAAGAGTTTTTTTCTTATTATTATTTTCTCACGAGTTTACGCTTGTTTTGACATATATTTTAATGTCATAATATTTTAAATATTTTATAGAATATCTATCGTATTTATAATATGAATATTTTATAAAGACAGACGAATTTGATGTCAATTGTTAATTTGATGTCACTTGAAACCACGTAAAACTTTTTCTATTTGGATTGAATTTCTCTCCGAATCATATTGTATATTATTTTATTCTATATTATATATACATGATACGTATAAAAATTATTTTATACGTATTATTTTAAATGGAATAAAATTACAATATTATTTTAAATGGAATACCGTTCTATATTATGGTATTTGATTTTGTCTTTTAAATTTTTTGCTACAATTTCAATTGTTTTAGCAATTTCTCGATAGACTTTGTCGGCAGTCCTAGAAAAAAATTTATAAAAAAATACCTTTATTACATATATAGTTAATCAGTAAAAATGATTAGTATAATATAATATCATGTGATGTATAGATTGAGAAATTTTAATTCGAGTTGAGTTTGGTCAGATCGAAATCAATTATACAAGTGTATGTGTTAATATAATTAATGTACAGATAAAAAGAAGTGATTGATAATACATATCAAATACCTCACTTACTATATTATTAATTTGATTTGACTTTACCAAATTTAATTTGAATAAAAATCATCCGTGTAGATCAACTAATCTCTCATAATGACAAGAAATCAGGTCATAGCATTTAGAGATTTGGATTAATTTGTTACAAAACATGTTGTGCATTTACTAAAATTTTTGATTTTTTGCAATGGTCAATTACCATAGCCAAAAGAAATTTTTTTTAGCAAATACAAATTAACCACGGCTTCGCAACGGGCATTAGCCGTTGTTTCTGCAAGTGTGGCTAAAACATTAGCTATGGCCAAAACCATGGTAAAAATTTTGGCCATGAGTAGAAACCATGGCGAATATGGATTAAAAGTGGTAAAAAAATTAAATTTTTGCCTTGTCTTTGTTTAACGGTGGTTAACAGTAGTAATTCACCATATTTTTAAGCCGTTGTCATTTATAGTGTAACGAATACTCAAAATTTTTTGTAGTGATTAGAGATGAAGAGTAACAGACATAAGGTATCTGCCAAACATGTGCATAAACCATAAATATATTGTTGTCGTATACTGTCGTTACTAGACATAAAGCCAAATTCTTGCCATCCACAAAAACAAATTCTCACGCACCGGACCATGAGCTCGTTGGATGCAAAAAATTACCTCTAGCCCATCTACTGTATTATGAAATATTGCTGTAAATAACTTGTTAAAAAAATATGTATTAAATGCACTTGAGTCTTTTGATTAAAAGCTTATAATTAAGTTATTTCACTCTATCCATTTTTAATTCATGTGACACGGAATATCACAGAATATTTTGTCATTTTTCTAACCAATCGAATCAAGAAGATCACGATCATTAGATGTCTGTTTACGGACGTTCGATCAGTTCTGTGTCAAATGAACAGAAACAGTGTATTAATCTAAGGTTTCTGCAATGAGACAAAGAATCAAGAGCATGAAATTTCTTTACTAGGCCAACTATACATTTATAAGGGCTGTCAAAGACACAAAGTATTAATCAAATCAGTTCTTGATCAACAGACAGACATAAGCCTATTGCCACAAACCACAGTATTCATCCTCCTCCATGGCCATCGCGTAACTAAAAACTTGTGAATAATCCACTTCTCCTCCAAGTTCAAACATAGTACTCTCGATCTTGTCTGTAAACTGACCATTGAAGTAATTTCCCACCTCCTCGTTCAGACAGGAATAGTCCGCCTCCATGTCGATCCATTCAAAGTCCAGACAATGATCAGGTGATGTGGAGCAGCTGGAGAGCTGCTGCTGATCCACATCACAAGATCGATAATCGTCTGAACACCCTTCCGAATCATATGTCCCAAAACACGAATTCTGACTCATAATCTCTGCTTCAAGAGACTGAATCACAGTCCTCAAACGTTCGTTGTCTCCATCTTCGACTTCTGAGTCTTCAAGTAAAGACATCATCACAAGTGAATTATCGATGTTCAAGAACTCAGTATCATCGACATCATCACTTTCCTTATACCAAAAGCAGTTCTCGGTTGCTGTTGCGTTCGCCATATCGTTGGAAACTAAGGAAGTTAATGAAGATTTGGACAAGATAGAGAGGGAATGGAATAGGAAATGAGACAATGTGTGTCTGAAACTATGCAGAGAACTGCTGTATTTATAGGCTGGTGATGCAATGTGGAACTGGAATTCTTGCATGTGCAGTTGTTGCACCTAAGTATTAATGAATTTAAATTATAGAAAAGTGGTATGTGTTTGATTAGTTGAATGAATGAAGCATAGCCCATGTGGACAGCTAATGTTGGTGATCCTACCATTCATGTACTTTGCTACAATGTAATAAATTCAGGTCCTGGATGATTATTGAAGATTTCAATTATTTGGTCTGGATTGGAGTTAAAGCATAGTCAGGATTGTCATGAGATACGCCTACATGATGCTGATCATTGCCACGGACGACACTTAGACTCAGGAGTTTGTGTCGGCACCCGGAGAAAAGAAAGATAAGAACATCGGATCGAACAATAAAATTATAATGTAATAAAATTGGGAAAGTTACATTTTTCATCCTGTAATATAGGATCAGTATATTTTTTGTTGTTTAATTAATATATTTTTGGTCCTATAATTTTAACACTTTGACATTTTTATCCTTAATCTTTTTATGAATTCAAAATAGTCCTACAACTTTTTGAAATTTTTTTATTTTCGTCCTTCGGTGCCGGATTTTGAAAAATTTATCAAAATAAATCATGTGTCCCTCGCGATTTTGATTTTATCTTTTATCTTTCTAGGTGTTGCCAAAGAATATTGTAACTTTCTGATCTTTCACAATTTTGGTCCTTCGTGTGGTGAATTATGCAAAAGTTGCCGGATAAATTCTATGCCATATCAAGAATCATTTATGTTAGCAAAAGTGAACCAATTAGAAAAAAAAAATCCAATTTAATTGAAACACATGAGGCACACGTGATTTATTCTAGCGACTTTTGCAAAGTTCAGCACCAAAAGGATCAAAATTGCGAAAATTAAAAAGTTACAAGACTCTTTTACAATTCTCAAAAAAAAATGATAAAAATGCCAAAGTACCAAAATTAAAAGACACAAGATATATTTGAGCCCATATTTGTTTCATTAGTGACCAGATTCTCATTAATGATTAAAAAAATTCTCACATTTACTCCATCTCGTCAAATTCAGCTAGTATTTTGATAGAGTTAACGGCCACGTGTGCTTTTCCACCAAAATACTACATGATAGGTAATGAAAGAGTTTGGGATTTGGTGAATCCGTCGTCATTGTCCCACAAGTTAGTTATTATTAGGTGAATGGGCAATGGGACATTGGTAGGCTCCAGCATCTAGTTCCTCCGCCACATCCTGCAGCAAATTGTGACGACGATGGCATCGTGGAAGGCCAGTGCTACGAGCGTTTTCACGATTAAATCATCCTGGGACACAGAGGTGCAAGGGCCGCTGCTGGCGGAATTCCGGCAGAAGTCTCTCCTTCCAACGATGTCAATTTTTTGTGATAAGAGCACTACTCTTGTTGCAGTGACATTGAGACAGTTCAACACCTATTTTTAAAGGGCCGACAGTGAATGAGGTGTGGACATATTCTGTTGTTAAGTTTAAGTTAGTCTTGCCAGATACACATGATTAATTTCACGGCATAAAGCCAAATTCTAGCCATCCACAAAAACAAATTAACATAGTCCGACCTGTGAGCTCGTGGGGCATGAAAAATTACCTCGAGCCCATCGAGTATATTTTGAAATATTGATATAAACAACTTGTCGGAAAGGGATATTCATTGCACGCAAATCTTTCGGTTAAAAGCTTAAAATTTATTTCACTTGATCCATTTTTAATCTATTCGAGGAATGAGGCCGGTATTCACGCAATCAATTTCAGTTCTCCTAAATTATGATGTACAAAACCAACATTTTTGACGTTTTTCTTGACCAATAGAATCAAGAGAAGATCAAGGTCATGATAATTAGATGGCAGCTTTCGGAATTTTCATCAGTTCCGTGTCAAATGAACAGAAACAGTGCTGTAATGAAACAAAGAATCAGAGCATAGAATTTCTTAACTAGCAAAACTTTACATTTTTAAGGGTTGTCATAGCCTCAAAATTCATGATCAACAGACATATATATCGATAATTTCAGTTATTACAATTATCGAAACATAAGCCTATTGCCACAAACCACAGTATTCATCCTCCTCCATGGCCATTGCGTAACTAAAAATTTGTGAATAATCCACTTCTCCTCCAAGTTCAAACATAGTACCCTCAATCTTGTCTGTAAACTGACCATTGAAGTAATTGCCCACCTCGTCGTTCAGACAGGAATAGTCCTTCCCCATGTCGATCCATTCAAAGTCCAGACAACGATCAGGTGATGTGGAGCAGCTGGAGAGCTGCTGCTCCACATCACAAGATCGATAATCGTCTGAACACCCTTCTGAATCATATGTCCCAAAACACGAACTCTGACTCATAATCTCGGCTTCAAGAGACTGAATCACAGTTGTTAGTATTTTAGTTTTTGGAAAAAGGATTGATGGTTGAAGGAATATTGGTTTGAGATTTGGAGAACAAGGCTAGAATAAGAGTAGTTAGCTAAATCAACAAAAGAAGAGCAAGAGAGCTAGAACTTGGAAAATGATAGTTTGTAGTTTGTTGCAATGCTTTCTTTCTCACTTCTACAAATCCTCATACTATATGCCTATTTATAGTAGCTCATAGAAGCTTCTTGAAATTGTATTTGTGGCTACAATTAGAAGCTTGCTCAAGAAGCTTTGAGTACTCTAGAATGTTGCTCAAAAATATCTAGGATTTTTTCTACAATTCTCTAGAAAATATCTAAGATATTTATTTGTAATGAACACATTAATCTTCTAATACTCCCCCTTAATGTGTTTATGGCAGACTCCAATCTTCATGCGTAGTTCTTCGAATTTGTTTCGTGGGAGTGCTTTAGTAAATATATCCGCTAGTTGCTCTTCAGTGCTGCAGTACTTGAGTTCAATCTCTCCTTTGGTAGTTGCTTCTCGCAGAGAGTGATATTTGATGTCGATATGCTTAGTTCTACTATGCTGCACCGGATTTTTAGTTATGGCAATTGCTGACTTGTTATCGCAGTATATTGTCTTGGGCTCCTCTTGTTTCTCTCCTATATCTTCTAAAATCCTTCTAAGCCAAATGGCTTGATTTGATGTTGCAGCAGCTGCAATGTATTCTGCTTCCGCTGAGGATTGTGCTACAGTAGCTTGTTTCTTGGAAGCCCATACTTTATGTTTTACAGCGGTTTCAAAATTCTCTGGTTCCAACATGATGAAGTTGCATGTTTCATATATATCACTGAGAAGCTTTGTCCTTCTTGGCGGGGTTTCTTCCTCAATCTCTTCTGATGATGGTGGCCTTCTGGGTGATCCTGGTGCTTGTTGACTCCTCCTTTCCATTTTTGCTTGGTCTGTTCCTTCTTCTTGTTGTTGTTGCGGAGTTGTCTCTTTAGGAATCATTACACGTTGTCTTTCTACTTTTTCTTCATCCCAGTTCCACATGGCGTCTTCGTCGAACTCAACATCTCTACTAATAATTAGTTTCTTGGTCTTTAAGTTGTAGATTCTGTAGCCTTTTGACTGTGTGCTGTAGCCGAGGAAGATCCCTTTCTCTGTCTTCTCCTCCAACTTATGCCTTTTCTCTGTTGGAATATGTACATAGCAGATACTGCCGAATACTCTCAGATGCTTAGCTGAAGGTTTCTTGCCACTCCACGCTTCTATTGGAGTCATGTTTTGAACCGCCTTGGTGGGACACCTGTTGTGTAGATAGACTGCAGTGTAGACTGCTTCTGCCCAAAAAGCTTTTGGCAAGTGTTTCTCCTGCAGCATCGATCTTGCCATCTCCATGACTGTTCTGTTCTTTCTTTCTGATACTCCATTTTGTTGAGGATTATAACTGACAGTAGTTTGATGTTCGATACCCTCTTCTTCACAGAACTTGTCGAATTCTGAGTTATTATATTCTTTTCCTCGATCGCTTCTGAGAACTTTTATGCTTCGACCACTTTGTTTCTCCACCAGATTTTTGAACTTCTTGAAAACCTTAAAGACTTCGGATTTTTCTCGCATGAAGTATACCCAAGTCATTCTGGAGTAGTCATCGATGAATAGGATGAAATATCTGTTTTGTTCATGTGATGGTGTCCTCATTGGACCACAGACGTCAGTATGAATGAGTTCCAATACTGCTTTAGCTCTCCAGGAGGTTCCTGAAGGGAATGGCTTCTTGTGTTGTTTTCCTTGTAGACAGGCTTCGCAAACTCCCTCGACAGCTTGGATTTGTGGTAAGTCTGTCATCATTTTCTTTTGATGTAGTATTTTTAAGCCTTGGAAGTTGAAGTGACCGAGCCTCCTATGCCATAGCCATGACTGGTCCTCTTGTGCTTTCATAGCTGTGCGGTCCATATATTGGAGATGTATTGGAAAGCATCTATGCTCCTTCATTCTTACTTCCGCAATTTTAATAGTTTTATCTTTGTTGTCATAGATGGTGCATGAATCTCCTCCAAAGTGTAGAGTATATCCTTTCTCCATCATTTGTCCAACACTGAACAAATTTGTTCTTAGGTTAGGGATGTACATAACATCATTAATGATGCGCGTACCTTTTTTTGTGTTGATAGCGACTGATCTTTTTCCTTCGACTTTCACGATATGGTTATCCCCAAGTTTGACGTTGGTCTTGAATGAATCGTCCAGTGTCTGAAAAGCTCATTTGTTGTATGTCATATGATTGCTAGCTGCACTATCAATATACCATGTAGCTTCCCCTGTTTCGGCTACTGAGTTGCATGTGTAGAATAGTTGATCACTGCTATTATTCTCTTCTATGCAGTTAACTTGATGATTTCCTTTGAGCCTACAATCTTTTTCCACATGTCCAAATCTCTTGCAATTTCGACATTGTGGTTTTCCCCGGAAATAACAATCCTTCTCAAGATGGTTTGTTCTTTTACAAATACGACATGGTATGTATTTTTCTTTGTTCTGCTTCTTCTTGTCTCTCATTGTACTTTTAAAATTTTCTTCTTTTCTATTAGAATTCTGAGATCTCTATTTTAATTTAGACTGAAAAGCATTTTCAAGAGAATTTTCTTCTCGCCTACTTCGCCTTTTTTCATATGCCTCAAGTGACCCAACTAACTCGGTCACAGTTAGTGTGGTGATATCTTTGTTTCTTCAATAGTTGTTACTATTGGGTCATACTTCTCAGTGACACTTATAAGCAATTTTTCTACGACCCTTTTTTCTGGTATATCTTCCCCATAGGCTTTTAGTTGATTCACCAATTCACGTACTTTTGTATAATATTCATCAATTGTCTCAAAATCCTTCATTTTCATATTCTCAAAATCTCTTCTAAGAGTTTGGAGTTTAATGATACGTACCTTTGCACTGCCTTGATATTCCTTTTGCAAAATGCTCCATGCTTCTATGTAGCAACACTAATTCTTGGAAAAATATTATCTGCCACTGCTGTTTGGATGTAGTATAAAGCCTCTGAATCCTTTGCCTTCTTATTCTCCAATTTACCTTTCTCGGCCGACGACGAAGTGGAACTATCTTCCGGCAGAGTAACCCCTTCTTCTAACTCCCATAGTTTTTGAGATTGAAAGTAAGTTTTCATTTTAATGGCCCAGTAATCATAATTTTGGCCGGAGAAAATGGGGACTGAAATTTGTTTGGCTAATGAGGACATGGTGGTTGGATAATAGAATTAGTTTTGATACGAAAGTATTTAAGATAAGAATACACGCCCAGTATACGGTCGGACGTGGCTCTGATACCACTGTTAGTATTTTAGTTTTTGGAAAAAGGATTGATGGTTGAAGGAATATTGGTTTGAGATTTGGAGAACAAGGCTAGAATAAGAGTAGTTAGCTAAATCAACAAAAGAAGAGCAAGAGAGCTAGAACTTGGAAAATGATAGTTTGTAGTTTGTTGCAATGCTTTCTTTCTCACTTCTACAAATCCTCATACTATATGCCTATTTATAGTAGCTCATAGAAGTTTCTTGAAATTGTATTTGTGGCTACAATTAGAAGCTTGCTCAAGAAGCTTTGAGTACTCTAGAATGTTGCTCAAAAATATCTAGGATTTTTTCTACAATTCTCTAGAAAATATCTAAGATATTTATTTGTAATGAACACATTAATCTTCTAATAACAGTTCTTAAACGCTCGTTGTCTCCATCTTCGACTTCTGAGTCTTCAAGTAAAGACATCACTAGTGAATTATCGATGTTCAAGAACTCAGTATTATCGACATCATCACTGTCTTTGTACCAAAAGCAGTTCTCAGTTGCTGTTGCGTTCGCCATATCGTTTGAAATTAAGGAAGTTAATGAAGATATGGACAAGATAAAGAGGGAATGGAATAGGAAATGAGACAATGTGTGTCTGAAACTAAGGAAAGCACTGCTGTATTTATAGGCTGGTGATGCAATGTGGAACTGGAATTCTTGCATGTGCAGTTGTTGCACCTAAGTGTAAATGAAGTGAAATTATTGTTGTATGTGTTTGATTAGTTGAATGAATGAAGCATAGCCCATGTGGACAGCTAATGTTGGTGATCCTACCATTCATGTACTTTGCTACAATGTAATAAATTCAGGTCCTGGATGATTATTGAAGATTTCAATTATTTGGTCTGGATTGGAGTTAAAGCATTGCCCGGATTGTCATGAGATACGCCTGCATGATGCTGATCATTGCCACGGACGACACTCGGACTCAGGAGTTTGTGTCGGCAGCCTGAGAAAAGAAAGATATGAACATCGGATCGAACAATAAGATTATAATGTAATAAAATTGGGAAAAGTACCTTTTTTGTCCGGTGTTATAGGATCAATATGTTTTTCGTTCCATTAGTTATGAATACTCATTAATGGTTAAAAAAATTCTCACATTCACTTCTTTTGTCAAATTCCGTTATTCTTTTAAGGATTTAACAGTAACGTGTACTTTTCTGTTTAATGTAAGAATTTTAGTAACTTATAAGATCATTAATGAAAATTTCACAACTAATAGGATGAAAAGTGTACTAGTCTTAACGTATATTACGAAAATGCAATGTAAAATGCTTACTGATGTGGCGTGTACTTGTTTGTCTCGATTAGACGTCCTTACATGATGCATTGTCAATTCTGATTGAAATAACTAAATCCATATTAAATAGAGATGAAAAATAATCTGAGCAAAATATAAACCGAAAATCCCTTTCTTTCTAACAAGATCCTTAATTTAAGGAGAAATTCTTATTAAGATAAAGGATAACTCGTGTAAGAACATCGATCGACATGACATATCACTTGCATATATGATGCGATCACAAAAGGAAAAGAATTATTACAATTAAGAAGTACGAAATTAATCTGTCATCACATGATAAACTAAGAGATCATTGCAAGTACAAGCTGTGAGTTGAAGATTAACTATAAATATTAATATGCAGTTATCAGAATTAATTATGCATCAGATTTCAGGGCAGACAGATTCCGCAATTGCTGACATGATTTTAACATGAATAGCAGACACAAAGTATCTAGTATATTTCATAATTTACGAGTACAGCTGAGACACACAGAAGTTTACATAATTGAGGCATGAAGATCTTGATAAATTTAATTCAGTTTGAAATAAAGAATCATATATGTAATTCACTAAAAAAATGAATTGTTTATTATATTATAAATTGCCATAATTTAAAAATTATGATTAATCAATACTATGCACTACAGATAAAAAAAACTAATATAAAAAATTAAGTTTTGACCAGAGTTAATTAATATTTGTTGTGATTTTAATTATAACCAAAAATATTTGTTATGATTTTTAACTGTAGCGTATATTTTGGCTAAGCGAGAAACAATGACTAACTACGATTGGGTAAAGGCTATTAGCCGTTGTTTTTGCAATATACATCAAAACTTAGCTACAGTTAAAAATCATAAAGACGTTTAAAAAGAACAAATATAATTTTACTCCTATAATCAGAAAAGTGACATTTTTGGTCCTGCAAGATATTTACGCAATTTAATCCTATAACTTAACTTAGTTGGCAATTTTAGTCCTTTTTTGGTCAATTTAGCTGTAAAATTGCAATTAAATTGCACATGACCCAATTAAATTGCAATGTTAGTTATTTAAATTAATTTGCAGGACCAAAAATGCGAACCCCTAAATTATAGGATAAAAAATATAAGTTGCTTAAATCAATTTGCAGGACCAAAAATGCGAACCCCTAAATTACAGGATCCAAAATGTTAGTTATTTAAATCAATTTGCAGGACCAAAAATGCGAACCCCTAAATTACAGGATCCAAAATGTTAGTTATTTAAATCAATTTGCAGGACCAAAAATGCGAACTCCTAAATCACAGGATAAAAAATGTTAGTTATTTAAATCACTTTGCAGGACCAAAAATACGAACCCCTAAATTACAGGATCAAATTTACAATTTAATTGGGTTATGTGCAAATCAAATGCAATTTTTCAGCTAAATTGAATGGAAAAGACTAAAATTACCAAAATTTAAAAATTATATGACTAAATTATGAAAATTAATTTTACAGGACCAAAAATACCATTTTTTCTGAATTACAGGAAAAATTGTATTTTTAAAAAAAAATTAAAATCATGATAAATATTCATCAAATCATAATTAGAACTTCATTTTTTGAATCAATTTTATTTATTTTTAGATAAGAACGATAAACTATTACTAATTGAAATAAATAGATTATGAGTACAAGCATTTATTTCGAATCAATATCTAACAAAGACTATTGCAATAATTATATCATGTTCAACAACATCTACTATTACAGTATATAACAACTCTTACTATACAGCAGACAACATTTTACGCACCTGACAGAGTTCGAACCCATGACTACTAAAATCATGAAACTCAGTTTCGCCAACTGAATTAGACATCGTTCACGTATCAATTTTATTTGAGTGCAATAATTTTTGGCTATTTTTACAACTCCGAGGTGATGACAACTCCGAGTACTGTTCATGAATGTACACTCAAAGCGCTCAACCGACGAATGTACAAAGAACCTGGAAGTTGAAACATCGTCTGCGACGACCACACGTGCACGGGGCCGTTGATCCGACAATTGAATTGATCATATGCATGCATGCATCTATCTTGAGGTTGTAAGTAAATATACATTGATGGATTGGTTTTCGAGAAACTAAGAACACTGCATGTAATTTAAATATATGATCAGATCCGATGGTTGAGAGCTTGTCCTCAAATTCCCCAACATGATTCTCTGTATGGCCACCCCACCTTATACATATATACTACATTATTAAATAGATCGACATCGTACGTGTGTGTATATATACTGTATTTGATAGTCAAAGCTCACCTGCAGTTCCTATATGGCTCCACGTGTTGTGTAATAATATTGATGGAGGTGGAAGAAACAATTAATATGATTAATTTTTTAGATAATAATTAAAATAAAAATCAATTTTCTTATACTTATTTAACATAAAATACAATTTAATTAATCATCCGATATATTCTCAATTTCACATTAAAATCAATATAAAAGTGAATTTATATTTTTCGCTTAAAATTAAAAATTAAAATTGAAAACACAAACAACATCGGTAAAATAATTTATTTTTAAATATAATTTAATTTGTCAGTATTAAAAAAAACACTATATATCTATAAAAATATTTTGAAATGAGTTAAATTTCGAATTAACTAGAATTATGAACTTGGCCTAAAAGTATCCTAACATTTTAGTACTAATGTGGTAAGAGCAATTAGGTCCACCTGAGAGCTACAGAAATCTGAATCCAATGGTCGAAATTAATCACATTAATGAACGTTGGCTTTTAAATATTATGACGAATTCATACTATTAATTTGAAAACTTAAACTTTGAGTAAATTAATTAATATTTATCATAATTTTAATTGTGATTAATATTTAAAATTATGCTTTTGGAGAAAACATAACTAATATAATTGTTGCGCCGCTATATAACTAATTAATACTGATCAAAATATTTTATTTTTAACCCTAATAATTGAGTCTAAAAAATTATATTTCTTTCGATGATATTAATGATGAATGAGCCCAATATTTGACAATACATATATCTAAGCCGGTCCCCCTAGCAATTACGTACGTTATACAGAAGGGAAGAACCTTATAGGTGCATAACTTTCTTTATTGTTAATTTTATAATATTATTATTATTAATAATTAAAAACTATGGTGTATATATAGTAATTTTCTAATGTCAATTGGTGAAATTTGTAGATGGATTAATTTAATAAATTCGATGCATCAATGACTGTTGAATTATTGGGATATATGTGATGATTTATTTATTGTTAATAATCCCCCTATAATTAATTATAATAGCGTCAGAAAACCCAACCCTATTAAAATAAAAATCATTCATTAAATTTCAGTGCATTCAAATTATTATATTAAAAAGAAAATATTAAATAATTCATCCAAAATTAAACAAATATTAATATCGGATAGTACGCGACAGGAGAAATAATCTCGTCGCCTCTTCTAATTTTCTTTTCCTTGAAGCGGTTAATGCGTAAACACTAGGCATATTACAAAAATAGAAATTTAAAATAGAAATAATTATGTAAATTCCCCAAGGATGCAACTCAAAATTATATATATATATATATATATATATATATATATATATTTATATATATATATATAAAGATCTTCATTTGCTTTCAGAAAACCAATTAATTAGTTTTCCATTCATATAGAACAAAAGAGGCTCTTCATTATTACAATAAGAAAATTAATTTATTAATTATTTGACTAATTAATCATAATTTATTTCAAATCATTAATATACATATCCTAATTAGCTTCTTAACTATTCAATCACACTTGCATTTGTCTCATGCCATAGTGAACCATAATCTTGCTCTCAAGGGGCTCCCATAACAAAGATGAGAGTAATTCTTGATCCCACCAAATTCATGACTCATACCACCCACCATCCCTACTCCATGGTGGTCCATGTACCACCCCCCCATGCCACCACTAGGTGAACTAGGGATGGTCTCCATGTCCATCCAATGAAGATCAAGATCGTCCTGCTGCAACGAGCAATCTTGATCGTTCGATTCATCATTCGACGATTGACAGTCCACCAGATCGTTCTCCCATATAGTATTATGATCGTATGCATAGTCATGGCCACTGTAATCAATTTCGGCCTCCAGGGATCGTATCACCTTCGTTAATCTCTCATCATCGCAATCATCGACCTGCGTTTCATCGAGTAGTGACATGAGAAGACTGTGGTTGATCTGTGACAGCTCGAAGTTCTCTGAGCAGTCATGAGTGGTGTCCGCGTACTCCCAATTCTCAGCTACTGTAGAGGCCATGCTAATCAAAATTGACCCAAGAAAAGAAAAGGGTTCGATAAGAGGGAAGAAACTAGTAAAGTTGAAATGGAGATAGAAAAGAAAACCCTAATGGTATTTCCCTCAAGAAATGGAACCCTTTATATAGGCAGATAGAGAAGAAATGGAGGAATGAAATTATTATAAGTAGTGGCACATGCATGATGATCATCTTCCCATTGTCAAATATCTACACACCAATCAAAAAATAATGTGAAAAATTTGCAAATTAAGACAGCCAATCATGTGACCTAGTATTTAAAATAAAGGGACCACTTGCACTAAGGAAGGCTAAGAAATTTAGATAAAATGTCTTTGTCTACCACCAACAAGTAGTGATGACTTTCAAAGGGACCAAAGATAATTCATGTATGGTCTAAACAAGGTAGGAAAAGGTGTCAAAGGGTACAAGGACAGATAATATCTTCAAGATTATGTTAGATCGAATAGCAGCAAAGTTAAGTGAGCAATCAGTATATATATTCCCATAAACGAAGAAGATAAAAAAGAAAAGATATGGGAGAAGTGGGGTGGGGTGGGGTGATGGGATAGATCCAAGAATTATTTTTTTTATTTTTTTTATTTTTCAATGTGTGAAGTGACAGCATATATCATTAATTATATATAGTTATTACAACATGGGAATGGGGTATACGTAGGGTAGATTACTAGAGCATTTTCATCTTTTTTTGTGGATATGAATTGTACATGTACCTGCATGTTGGGATTAGCTTTTTAGGCCAAGTCCTTTTGTGTATATATATATATATATATATATATATATATATTTTTTTTTTTTTTCTGCTTTTCAAAGTTAGGTTTGAAGGCACGACAGATTGGAATTATTTGTTTTGTGGCAATTATAATATTATAACATCAGATGCTTGCATCTTATATGAATACATAATTACCAAATAAAAAAAAAAGAGAATACATAATTTAAAATAAATAATTAAGTCATGCCAATTATTCTATTATTAATTTTTGTTAGGCAAATTTTCAAAATTGGTCCTATATGTAATGGGAATTGGCAATATTATTCAATTGCCAACTGGAATTCACTTACAAAGTCAGTATCCTACATGGATGCTGACCTGGAGTGGGGGCGGAAAAAAATACATAAATCATGTAGGGATGATTTCAGGGGTTTAACAATTTATCTGTCTAAACGTCTTCTCCATCGGTTCACTATCCACTATTCGGTCCACGACACCCAATCTCCACCAAAAGTCTCGCACCCTCCAGTGATCCTAATACACCATCTCCCATTTGTTTTCATGAACTCTTTGGCCACATCTCACTAATGCCATTTTCACATTGCCGAGTCATTTTTCAAACTTGGCTCCATCAACTCTTCGCTGTTTGGCATCCTTTCACCTCTGGACCGTCCACTACAAGAGAATTCCTTACTAGCAATGAAAAAAATTAGCATTGAGCTAATTAGCAAGTGAAATTATTGTTGCTAATTTGTATTATCTAATACAAGATATTTACTTGCTAATGAATAGCATGAAACTTTATTTGCTAACAAATTTAGCAACGAATTTTGAAATATAATTAAATCATTTAGATTAGCAATGAGAATTTTAGTTGCTAATTAACTCGACAATGATTTTAGCATCAAATGTTTTCATAGCTCTTGAGTAATTTTCTTGTAGTGGTCCCCATTGGAAAGCCCATTGTCCGACAATCATTTTCCATCGATTAATTTCAATTATCTTCAAGTTTCAAGCATTTGGATATCCTTTGTTCGTCGCCAACTCCTTCCCCTCATGACTCCTTTTCGTCACCAACTTCCGCCATGGTTAGCTTTGCCCAACCTCCCCACCACATCCACATCCCATGTCACGTCAGCACCAAATAAGATGCCAAGTATTTAAATTGAGACAATGTTGGCAGTCAGAATTCTAAACTCCAATTTTGTCCAGCTAATTTCTGGAAAATTTTGGCTGGAAGAACAAAAATTATCGTTAAATTAAAATTTACAGGACCAACATTGCCAATTATGTACTTACAATATTAATTTTGCCATCTCCTGTACATACAAGACCAATTTTGTAATTTTACCTTTTTGCTACATATGACATATTTGATTTCTTAGCACTTGGGAAGGGAAAATTGTATTTTGTTATTTTATTTACGTCCCACAAGTTAAACCCGTTATGATTTTGATTTTATTATTTTTGAACTATCATTATATTGTATTCTATAACTCAAAAATATTTGCAATGTTAGCCCAATAAATATTTTAGGACGACAACCTTAATTCCTCTCCCAATTGAATTAATGGGCTCGTGCCATGCACATGCTATTTCTATCAGAAATTTAACAAATTAAGGCGTGCGACTAATATTATAAATATGTTGGAATTTTGGGATGCAATATAGTGAGTTCTAAAATAATCGAATCAAAATTATAAAGACTAACTTGTGTAACGTAAACTTCAATTTTTTCCTCAATTGGGCACAAACACAATTCAATTTTTTATTTTAAAGTTTATTTTATGTATAAAATAAAATAAATAATAATAACGATGATATTATTAATAATAATATAATGGTCGTTGGTGAGTGGAGGAATATATATATATGGATGGACTATAATTTAGGTCAAGAAGCAAAGTATTGATATATGCACCTTGGAGAGCAAACATTTGTCAGGTGCCCAGTTTTGAGATGCTTAAGAGCTGGAATTCCATACACCAAATTAAAGTTTGGTCCCATAGTGTGAAATGTGTGTATTTATAATTGAAAATGCTTTTGCAATAATTACCATTATGTGTCCAATTTTCTGAGCTAAACGAGATTTGGTGCACTTTAATTATACTATTGTTGCCCACCAAAAATTGCCTTTCAGTAAGGACCTTAATATATAATAGAGAAATTTAGTGTAATTATATGTAGATTTTTTATAGTTTGAAAAATTATATCATATTTATGATACTTGCTTTTGTCTAATAATTCTTTCGTTTGGTTAAAATTTATTAAATTTGTTGATATTAACAAAGAAACTAAATGAAACTTGATATTTAATCTCGATTGACTTGTTATTGACTTATTGCAGGTCAAATACATTTTCTGACTAAACTATCCTCACATGCATCAATGTGTGAATATGTATAAGGGTAATTTGATCATATAAAAATTCATTTGACCTGTGATAAATCAATAATAAGTCAATCGGTATAAATATAGATTTTTATCTATTTTTTATTAGTATCAACTAATTTGGTGGATTTTAACTACTAGAATAATAATTTATTTAATCGACGAAACAAAATATAGGAATATTAAATATAATTTTTAAAATTATAAGGGTTTTACGTGTTATTATAATAAATTTTAGGACATGAGACAATAAGTATCCGTATATAATAATTAAGCCATGCAACTATACATATTATTAAACATTCCAATATATGAATAATGGGTGGTGAAGAAAACCCACAACCATTTGATATGATCCTTCTTTAGGCCAAATCTTGTCACTATCAGAATCCCACCTCTTAAAAGTCATCATTATCTCATCTCAATAATTACCTCATCTCGAATATATTATAATGATCATTAAGTAATTAACAATAATTAATTATAGCAGAATTTACATCATATAATTTGGGCAAACTGTACGTATTATTTGATAGTTTTACATTCAAAATATCATGATAAAACTTTTCATTAGTGATTAATTATAGTCCGGGTCAAATAAATTTTAATTATGACAAATGAATTATATATGAACTTTTCAATACATGTTCCAATTTGGGATAATTATACTTTCCTTTCTTGATATTTGATGTAATTACACGTATAACTTTGTGATTTGGAAAATTACGTACATCTAACAAATAGGTCCCTCAAGTAATCAAACTCAACAGAATTCGCATATATTAACAAAAAGAATTAGAAAAAAATATATATTAATCCATAATTGATTTAGTACTGACTTATTACAGGTCAAATAAATCTTTTTATGACAAAATTATCCTCATACGTTTTCACGCGTTAATGCATATGAGGAGATATATCTTCACCGTTATAAGGGTAGTTTAGTTCAAAAAAATTTATTTGACCTGCAATAAGTCAGTAATCAGTTAATCTAGGGTAAATATCAATCTTCTTTCATTTTTTATTTTTATTTTTAATTATAAATAGCGGCAAATTCAATTAATTTTGACTGACGTAGGGACTTATTTGTTGGACGAAAGCAAATCTTAGGAGTATTAGGTATAATTTTTCAACCCACAGGGGATCTACGTGTAGTTACACCAAACCTCAGGGAACGGGAGCGTATATATATATATATATATATATATAATATATATATATATATATAAATGATCGGGAGGTTCTTGATAATAATGATGGGGAGGCAACAATCTGGATTTATTAGAGTTGTTTGTTTCTTTAAGTAATTGGATGGCTTAAACTAGTTTGTTTTGTTGGTGTGCTTACCATTTCGTTTATTTGGGCTTATTAGGTTGAATAAAATTAATTGTACAGACTAGTACGTAGGCTATTTCTATGATGGGACAGAAGCCCGAATTTGAAGGTGAGGCCTGCTGTCTGGACTACCTTGATGGATACCAAAGACTACCTTCATTACAGGATTCTCTCACAAAGGTTTAACTGAAAATTGTATTAAATTGTTCAGCGAGATGTCTGGACGGGATGTCGTTGCCTGGACAGCTTTTATTCCTGGATTTGTGATTAATCAAGAGCATGAAAAGGCTATTTGTTGGTTCCTTCCGATGATCAGGAGTGCAATCTGGCCTAACCCTCTTGTTGGAAAATACAATTTTAGTCTTGTAATTTATAGGGTAATATATATATATATATATTTTTTTAAATTTAATCCTGTAATTTTAAAATTTCGTCAATTGAAAAATTGCATATGCATGACTTGCATATGATCCAATCAAAACACAATTTTATCTATACTATATAAAAAAAAAATCCTTTTTTTACTCACAAATGACAGTTACTTACACCGCAACAACAATTTTTTGCATTATAAAAAATATCCCTATGTATTTTCAACCACCCCTATTCAAATTCTTATCTCATCCATATGTTTTATATTATCTATCTATATTAATACAAAATTTTCACCCATACGATTTTTTTTTTATGTCGATTATAATATTCCTAAATTAATTTTATTTATTTATTTTTAAATGTGATGTGTTGGTTTATAATCTTATTCTTATTTATAATATATTTTATAAGTGTAAATAATTATTTATTATATGCACGTAGGGACGCCATGCCATAACGGCTAGTTCCTATAAATCAATTCTTATAGAACTAAATATGCAAATTCTCATAAATTAAAGTATTAAAATTGCAATTAACTGCGTCATGTACAAGTTTTATGTAATTTTCCACTAAAAAAAGGCAAATGATAAAAAAAAATATAAAATTATAAATTAAATTGTAAAAATCAATTAGTGGAAATAAAAAACACCACCCACAAATTATAAAAACTAAAATTACAATTTTCTCTGAGTAGCTTGCTTTTGTGCCTCCTGCTAGTTCAACGTTTTTGAGTATTGGTCTACAAATTCATGCTTTTATGTTTAAATTGGATATGGAACATTAATTATCCCTCCAAAATTCCCTTGTCTTGATGTATTCAAAGTGTGGAGGTGTAAATAGCGCAATTTCAGTCTTTTTGCTCACAGGGCTTCACTTCCATCGGAAAGAAAATACCATTAGAAAAAAATATTTACTACAATTTTAATAGTTATGAATTAAAAATTATAGTAAATATTTTTTTTATTAACCACGATTAAATAAAACCAATACAAAGTCATGAATTTTCCAGCACGAAAAAAAAATTGTCATAGTTAAGAGCCATGGTAGAAATATTTTCCATGCATGACTTTTAGTCACCATCGCGGATACCACGGCTACAACCATTGCATGGCCGTTGTTAATGACTATTTGATATAATTTTTTTATTTTTAACAGTGGCAATTAATTATGGTTAAGTGTTTTTTTTTTTTTTTTTTATAGTGGACTGAAATCACAAAAATTAAAAGGATGAATGACTAAAATGTTACCCTAGAAAATTAAATGCTGGCTAGCCTATTGTAAGATATTATGTGAGAGGCGCATATATTTTTTCCGACGAGAAAGGTGAACTTTGGGAGAAAAATGACCAAAATTATGAAAATAAAAATGATTTAGAACCAAAATACTATTTTAAAAAATTAAAGAATGAAAATGCCAAATTAATAACCTGAGTTACGAAATAAAGAATGCATTCGTCAAGGATCGTCTTGAGCTTTGATCAATATAATTCATTCAGATGATTGTCTTATGTGTTTATATATATTGTTGAAAATTCCACAAAACCGAGGGATTCAATGTATTGAACTCTTGTCTTATCGAATTAAAAATATAGTTATGCCGAAGTAGTTTCACGAATTTCACATGAGGAAAAGCCGCCAAAGTAGCTCTTGTTCATGCTCTGAATAGAAAGCTAAGATCCCATGACATTAAAGGTCATAGGTTCGATCCCACTTTATATGTGGAATGTTGTTTTTATTTAATAATATATGGTGTTTCTATTATAATAGTAGGCGTTGCTTTAATTTAATATATTCGATATTATTGATCATAGTATGACTGTTGTAATGGTTTGTTAGATATTTACATCTGATAAAAGTAATTATGATCAATTTATTTTAATTAATAATAATTAATCGTTATTATTTAAAAAAGAATTGTATATGCTATTTTGTTTGTTTTTAATGTTTGTTGATGCGTTTTGAATTAAAGCATGATTCCGTGAATGAAGACAATTTAAGTAATTATAAAATGTGACAGTTTTTTTAACAGTCAACTTAGGTCTCAGTTCTATAAGTTGATTTACGATGGAAAATGACAAGTAGGTAAAAACACCAGCCAAATTACAACTTTTTTTTATGAGATTTGACATAATTATAAAATATTTCATCATTATTTGAAATTCTAACGATCGTCTAACGTTAGTCCAATCCATTAGATTTTTATCATTTTTTGCGGTAGACTGATCAAAATGCTCTTAAGGATAAAAATTATAATATTATTTATTTTTAATTTTTTTTAACTTTTTATGGACTAAGTGGATAATTTTTTTATAATTTCTCAACTTTTTCCATCCACCTAGTTCGATTTTTTACAAGTTTTTAATTTTTTAAAGAAAAAGAAAAAAATGTAATAAGAGCAAAATTGACAATTTCACGCATCTATCCAAAGATTATATAATTTCATGAAATATTAAGGGAGTAGCTTTAATTGTTCAAATAATAAGGAGGTATTCATAATAATATGAAATTTGAAGAGATGTCGTAATTTACCTTAAAAAAGAACGGCAGAAACTATTCGGACATCATGATTTCTGAACATGATAATTACTGCCATTGTCCCTTGCTAATTAACAAGCCAATTCTAGGTTCCTATTGCCTGCATGTATGTGTTTTTATGATGTTCTTCGTTGATTTCAATTTCTTGTTGATCATCTGCGTCTAAGCTTGAGAGTGTTACAGACATCACGGGCCGGGACTTCTCACGATGCAGCACTTGATATTAGTGAAAATATTTAAAATACTTCTCTATAAGAAATAAAATACTAAACACCCCTCCCCTCCTTTTTCCTCCTCCTCCTCGTAAGTTTTAAAATATAGCAAATAGTACCTTCGGCCCCGTGGTGTAATACACACGCCCTTCGTGCGAGTTGACCTGAATTTTGAACAATGAATTAATTTTGTATATTAATTTATGAATCGTTAACAAAATCAACGGCTATATTTTATTAAATTTGATTTAAAGGTTCAGATTCAATACATATTTCAATAGTCCAAATTTTATTTATTTTAAATTAACGATCCAAATTCATTATAAAAATATTTATCACATTTCTATTTATTAAATATGAATAAAATATTTAAATATATTTTAAAAAAATGTGTTCTTCTTCCCCACTTTACCACCGCTTACCATTGCCCCCTCCTCACGACAATTGACACCTCGTCATTGTCCCTCTTCTCCACACCCCATCGTCTGCCACCTTCCTCGCCCCCTCGCTGCGCGGCAAGGACCGTCCTCCTTTTGGTGCACCTCCCATATGTCTCTTCCACGCTCCCCCCCAGTTAATTATTCTTTTATTAATTAAAAAAAAATTACAAAAAAATATCTTTTTAATAAATTAATTTTTTTTATGTCGAGTCGTGGTTTGAAACCGCAAGTAGACAATATTTTTTTTTAAAAAAAAAATACTCGAGTCGCGATTTCGAGCAAAATGTTTTTTTGCTTCTTTTAGAGTTTCAAGGCTGATCGCCTGGCTTGCTGGCGGTCAGCCTTACTTTTTCTTTTTTTTTTTTTAATTATATTATATATATATATATTATATATATAATAATTTATTTTAATATATAAAATAATAAATTATTTAAATAAATACATTAATATAACAACGATAATTAAATTGCAATAACACATATAAGGGGACAATGTAAATAAAAATTTAATTATATTGTAATATTTGTATTTATTGTGATATTTATAATAATTTATTGTAATTTTTTAATTAATAAAATTTTAATATTGATTATAAATAAGATATATATAAATTTATAATTAAATAATATTTACTACAAAATTTTGTTATTAATTTATTATTGTCACAATTTGTATTATATAAATATTATTTATAATTTATAATTCATGGATTCTCTGAAAAATTTTGGGATGTAGTATGGAACACGTGTCGGGCTCGGACACGGCATCGAAGTGTCCAAACAATCTAAAAAAAAAAAAAAAAAAGAGGACATGGTGTAGAAAACTCCACGGACACGGCTGTTGACGTATCCGACATGTTCTGAACATATTTTCAATTTTTGTTTATAATTTTAAAAAAATTTGGACTATTTTTAAAAAAAAAAAATTTAGTCTTAATAAAAAAAATTAATTCACTCTTTTTAAACTAAAAGTATTAAAATAAAATTACTAAAAAATTAAGAGATGTTCACGACTTAACTAATTTAAATTATTAAAAAATTTCACTGATTTTGTATATTTTTAGAGCCACATTTGATTAAAAATTTGAGAAATGTTCACGGTTAGCCTTGAAACTCTCAAAGAAGCTAAACAATTGTTTTGCTCGAGTCGCGATTTCAAACCGCGACTCAAATATTTTTTTTTAAAAAATTATTGTCGAGTCACGGCTTCAAACCACGACTCGACATAAAAAAATTAATTTATCAAAAAAATACTTTTTGTATTTTTTTAATTAATAAAAAATAATTAACTCCACGCCCCCCCTCCATTACCTCCTCACCTCCCATCCGCCCTACGCAACTCCTCCCTCTATCTTCATCGCCTTTCTTACCTCCCATCCGCCTACGCAACTCCTCCCTCTATCTTCATCGCCCGCCTCCTACCCTCGCCTCCCTTCCCTCCCTAGCACTGGTGCAGCAAGGATCGGCACCTCCTCACCCTCTCTTTATATAAGGGGTGCTCAAAACAAGGACCCTAGATATATGGTTTAGTTTTTTATTTAAATTTATATTATATGAAATAGTAATTTTATATTATATAATATACATATAATATTTCAAAATCTATTTTTTAATTTGACTTTTTTTTTTTTCTCATGTATGCGTTTATGTGGCTGACAGAGATAAAAAAAAAAAAAAGCGCAATTAAAAAAGTAGAAAAAAAATGGTATTTAATATAGTATTTTCTCCATCTCAGCAATTTCAATAGTATTTTTTTTTTTTTTAAAAAATGAGAACGACTGCATAGGGTTCTATCTGGTGGAGTAATCATATGTTTAATATATTTTATATTGTTAATTAGTATATATATTCAGGTCAGACTAACTTAGTTCATGTGTCTTAAATTTGTGGGAAGGAAATAAGCAGGAATTTTCTTGGTGAACAGTATTGACTAATGGTTAAGTCTATTACATGCTTGATCGGATAGGATCGTCGGCCCCTACAGACCGTTTCTTGTATGACTTCTCGAGAGATCGATTGTAATGGGGAATTTGAATTTTTTTTTATTATATTTTCTATTTTATACAGGAATGATTACATCCTCTCTCATAATATTATATATAATTGCATGTAAATTTTGTAATTTTGAAAAATTACATTAGACACTCCTAATGTTTGTTTCTATCTAATAAATAAATATCTTTGTCGGTCAAAATTATCTTAATTTGCTAATATTAACAAAAATTGAATGAAAATATATGATTAAATGCATTTTTGGTCATGTAACTTAGACCATTTGGTATTTTTGTTTTTTTAATTTTTTAATATAGTATTTTGATCCTTGATCTTTTTAAAAATTTTGCTATTTTGGTTCTTTTTTTTGCCGGAAGTCACCTCCACTATCGAGAAAGATGAACTCCGGCTAAAAAAAATGACTAACATGCTGAAAATTAAAAAGGTGCCGGACCAAAATGTTATCCTAAAAATTAAAGGACAAAAACACTAAAAAAAAAAAAGAGTCAATAGGAATAGTCATCCCAATTTTAATCGATCACATGAGATTGACATACATTTTTTCTGGCGAAAAGAGACTCTAGCAAAAAAATGATTAAAATCGAAGAAATAAAAAAGATGTAGAACCAAAATGTTATTCTAAAATTTTAAATGACTAAAACGCCAAATAACATAATTTACGGGACCAAAAAATGCATTTAAGCCAAAAAAATTGTATTTACCCAAAGAATTATTATTAACTTATTGCAAGTCAAATAATTTATTTTTTAAAACCAAACCACCCTTATATATTTTCACACACGCTTATGCATGTGAGGAGATTTCTTCACTCTTATAAGAGTACTTTAATCGTAAAACAATTATTTGATCAGTAATAAATTAACATAAATAAAAAAAATAAATTTTTATTCAATTTTCTGCTAATATCATGGGGCGCAAAAATTAAATTAATCAATATCTTTTATTCTCAAATTAAAATTTGGTCTCGCCTTTGTGTTTGTACATAAATTAATATATTACAAACAACCTAGCATATATTGAATTCTCTAAGAGTGTCTAGATTTGGACGTATGGATTTGAAATTATGAATTTTAAATCTTTAACACTACAAATTTTAAATTTATTTTGATGATTTTAAATTCAAAAAACTTGAAATTCTTTAATTTATTTTTGAATTATATGTTTTATTCGATATTGATGAATTTCATTAGCGATTAAATATAACAAATTAAAATTAGCGATTAAGATCGATGCAAAGATTTGTTGTTAAGGTAGATAAATTAGTCGCAAAGATCAAACGATAGTATGTATTAAAAACTTGAAGCATTCAACATATTATAAAAATTTAATTAAGCCCAAATCGGTATAAATTAACTAGCTTAATAAAATAAATTAAATTAAATAGACACTCCCTGATATTATGCCTAATTACATAAATACCATTTATCTTTGTATATAAAATGTACACCCCATGAAAGGTGTTGATATAATGTACTCATTGAACGATTGTGTAAGTTTTTTCCTCAGTTGAGGTGTCAATACAAATTATAATTACGATATTAAGAGATATATTTGGAATTTTATAAAAATAAAAAAATATTTTGTAAATAAATCTAACTTTATGGAGTGTTAATGTAATTTATAGAAAAAAATTATAATTTTAGTTCTGTAATTTAAGGGAGTGTCATGTTTAGTCCTGTACAAATTGATTTTTGCAATTTAGTCATGTAACTTTATAATTTTGGTAATTTTAGTCTTTTTTTGGCCAATTTGACCAGAAATTACAATTTACTTGCAATTTTAGTCTTGTAAATAAATTCACAAAGGAACAAAAATGTCAATTCTCCTAAGTTATAGGACTTAATTACCATCGCCCCTTAAGATACAGGACTAAAATTGCAATTTACTTGGGTATGTGCAAGTCACATGCAATTTTTCGGTCAAATTGACCGAAAAAAGATGAAAATTACCAAAATTTTTAAGTTATAGGATTAAATTGTGAAAAGTTACAGAATTAAATTGCATTTTCAAATAAAAAAAAAGAGCTACAAAAGTCAACTTATTAGTAAAATACAGTAAGCACCAAAATGCTTTGCAAAGATGAAATTGTTTATTATTAATTATGTTTGAAGGAGTCCAAAGTCGAACGAAATGCGTGTCTGTGTGTATGTATAAAAGATCAGTGATTTTGTAGATTCTCATATACATCGACGACAATGTTGTACATCTGCTGCTGTGTGCGCCCCAGACGCCGTAAACACGGCAAACCTCCACCACCACCGCCGCCGCCAGCCGCCTATACTTATAAAGGTAAGAAAGGGAAGAAGTCTGGCAGAAAAGGGAAAACCGGCGGCAGCTCTCCAGGTGGTTGTTGTTGCTGTTGCTGTTGTTGCTGCAGTCGGCGTGGGGGAGGAAGCGGCTGCGGTGCGGCTTGTGGCGGCGGCGGATGTGGTGGCGGGTGTGGTGGTTGTGGAGGTTAATTAGATCTCCGGCCCCATGCATCTTTGACTACTTATTGGTGAAAAATCACTGTGAAGATTGTGATCAGTTTGTATTAAAACAACGGACACGCATTTATATATGAATAAGTACTTTGTTGGTGATGAAGAAATTGAGAAAGAATTACGGGCAAGTGTGAGTATTTGTTTTATTTAATTTTATAAATATAAGATAATATTACTGGCAAAATATTAAGTAATAATTTTAAAATTATCAAAATTATAATTACTAATGTAATGATTAAGCATTAAAGTTTTTGATAAAATTATTAGTGACATATATAATGTGACAACGAACCATTATGCATTATGCATAACTTTTTTTCGTCCGTTTTGCTAATACGTGCCCATATTTACAAAATAACTAATCGTGGATACTAAATTATAGAATTCATATTATTGTGAAAAACTATGATTTTAAAAATTACGCAAAATAATACTACCAACTACAATAAAAAAAATTGATAATTTAAATTTTGATCACGACTGATAATTATTTGATGTGATTTTAGTTACAAAAATATTGCCATGATTCTTAGTTATGATCAAAATATTTGTTATAGTTTTTGAGTTTTGGCCTCACTTGTTTAAATAATAATTAAATCATTGGGTAGTAGTGATTAATTGTTAAGGTAAACTACGATGAGATTCCCTAACAAGATTTGTCATAATTATCAATACTTTTTCGTTGTTTGAAAAATAACAAATTTTCAACTGGTATTAACAATTATTTAACAAATATCCCTCATGACATCCCATTGTAGGAGATATTTGTTAAATGATTGTCAATTTCAGGGGATATTTGTAATTTTAAAATAATGAGAAGGTATTTGTAATTAATAATAAATTTAAAGAAAACTCGTTGTAGTTTACCCTAATTATTATTAGTCACAATTTTCACCTTTAATTATATTATTAATCATGATAATATATATATATATACATATATATATGTTTTAAAAATCTCTTATTTATATAACTTGTATGCTTTTGGAGGGTTAAATCCAACTTACATCCTATAAAAAACAAAACAAGTACAAAAATCTCCTAACTAAAGAAGGGGTCTAAAATATACCTTAAAGTTTAGAAAAAAAGCATTTAACACCGATGATCCATCCATTTTTGTTGTATTTTTTAAACTGCGCAATTTGCAACTGATTTTCATATTTAATCACGTGTATATTATTTATTTTGTCCTCATTTACTAATTATGAGAGCAAAAGTTACACTATAAATAAAGACTCATCAATTACGAAAAGAATTGATACTAAAATTCGTCTCGAAATAATCAACAAGCAAAATTCTTATTAAATTCATCATTAACAACGAATTCCACAATTTTATAAAAAATATATGTCACTACTATTCGCATTATTTTTTTAGTGATATTCAACTAATATTTAATTTTATTTTCTCTCCCGCCTCAGCACAGCTTATTCCGCGTGCTAGAGTTTCATAAATGTTATTAAATATATAGAGTTTCATAATTAATAAATAAGGACAAAATATATACTATGCAGACTAAAACATGAAAATCAATCACAAATTACACAAACAAAGAACACATCAAACAGTGGGGATTAGAAACTTCTTTTTCAAAACATTAAGATGCAATTTTGTTTTTATTTATTTTAATGTAAAGGAGTTTTGCGGCTATTTTAATTTTTACAAAAGATAGCCTATTTTTTCCACCACATCTCCAACACTACATGACCCCATAACTTTCTTTATTTGGGGTTTCGTGTTCAAAGTTATAAAGTTAGAAATGAGTTAGAAATTTTCATTGTTGACTTTGTTTTCTTTATTTAGGTTTCGTCTCATTATTCATTTTTGCTTGAACGTCACTTATGCATTGACCATCATTTTTCTTCACCTATATTATATTATTATTAGGATATTTTTCTCGTTGTTTAAAAAATTACTCTGATTTTGATGGCCGTCTAACATACCTCAACCCTTTAATTTTCATTAGGTTTCAATCTATTTTATATGGTGAACTAATCAAAATGCCATTTTGGACTAAGAATTGTAATTTTATTTATTTTTTAAAATTTTATGAGTTTTTTATGGATTAAGTGAATAATTTTTTTACATTTTTTTAAATATTTTCCAGCCACTTAATTAGTTCGATATTTTTATATTTTCTAAATAAAAAAGATACAACAAAGCCAAAGTTGACAATTTTAAACCTCTATCCAAGTATTACATAATTCATCAAATATGAGAGGGTATGTGTATATTTTCAAACAATAAAGGAGTATTCGTAATTATGTCAAATTTCAGGAAAACTCGTTGTAATTTTTTTTATTATTATTTTCTTTTTTTGTATAGATAATTTTATGTTCGTAGCACCATATGACGAGTCTGGGATCGATGTATAGTTGGATATTATTATTTAAAAAATTCTTTTGATATTATTTTAGTATATATGTGCATACATATATATATATATATAGATATATAGGTTAATTAATTAATAAAGCTCAATCATGACTTTTTTGCTTTACCTTTTTTTTTTCTTATTTAGATTCTTGTGACAAATTAAACACGGTTTGAGGACGAATTCTGGTATAAAAATAAGATCACAAGGAATTAATAAAGAATGTCAACTGAATTAAAGAAGACCACAAGGGCCTTTTAGGCAGTACTTTATGTTTTGTCTGACAAAGTAAAAGATTGAACAATGTGCGTTCGATATGATTTAGATAGTTCTAATTAATAATTGTAATTAACAAGTAATTAATTATATTTTGAAAGAAAATTTAAAGGGTGACGATGAATCAAGTCGGGTGATGTGTTCCCTCAATCATACACCATGCTTCTTTATTAACTTCAAATTTCAAATGTAAGGTTGCCAAGTTTCTCTCCTAAGTTGTCACTTCTCGCAAGTTGTCTATAGGAGTGTTTGCGCGCGCTTCTAAAAAGCGTTTTTCAGCTTTTGGCTCCAAAAAAGCACTTTTGAGGTGTTTGCGATACCAACTTCTGCTTCTGAAACGGCTAAAAAAAGCGCTTTTAGGCCAAAAGCTAAAAGCACCTTCGGGGGTGCTTTTAGCTGCTTTGGCTTTTTTGTAAATAAATTCAACTTTATTTTTTACTATTTTACCCTTATTATAATAACCTTAATTCAATTTTACCTTTTTAATTTATTTTTAAAATTATAGATTAAAGTTGATATCGAAGTTTTCAAATAATTTAAATTTTAATAATAATTAAATTTACACTTTCACATGTTTAATATTTTAAGTTTTTTTATATTTTATGTGCTATATCATCTAATTATATTATTTCTTTCACATGTTATTATTTAATTAATTAATAAAATAATTAATTTATAATCATGCAAGTTTAATTATTGTTTATGAATTAATAATTATATTACTTAAATGGATCATTATTAAATTAAATATTTTAAATATTTAAAAAATATAAATATAAATACTAATCAAAATAAAATTTATATTTTTTGTGAAAAAATAAATATTAATGACAAGCAACAAGTGAAATAATATGCAAAAAGATAGTATGTTTTTGACATATAGGTCAAAACAGTCTTTCATCAATTAAATTTATTTTGGAAGTGATTTTTTTTCCAAACACTATCCAGTTTAGCTTTTATCTGCTTTCACTTTTTTTACAAACACTACCACTTTTCATTCTGCTACAACTTTCCAACTTTCTCTACAAAATCACTTTTTTAAAGTAGAAGTTTTTGCAAACACTCCCTATATATATATATATATATATATATATATATATATATACGGCAAATTAATTGCAATTTAGCCTATTCTGCTAGTAAAATATGGCAAAATATCCCGTGTGAAAAAAAATTAGTAATTTATCCTTCTTAAATTGTAAAAAATGAGCAAAACACCTCCTCAGATCTTTGGGTGTGCAACACGCGCTGCATCTGCCATTTTGTTTTATTTTTTTTTATGAAATGACTTTTATACCCTAAATGTGAATCATTAACCTCTTTTATGTATGTATCAACGGTTGAGATTTGATAATTAAATCAATGGCCTACATCTTTCCTCATTTAGACGAATGGTATACATTTTTTTTTTGATATGGTGATGAATGGTATATATACATTAATGTGTAAATCAATGGCTCAAAATTTATTTCAATTAAATCAATGGCTCACATTTATACAATATATAAAAATAAAATTTATAACGATAAAATAATTTATTATAATAAAAATTATATATTATACATACACATACAATATATACAATACATACATATAATATTAATAAAATAATAAAAATAGCCAAAAATTTTGAATGGACGGTGGTGAGGAGTGAGGAGGGGCTGACGGCGGGGGAGGCACGCGCGCAAGCCCACGGTGGGGGGAAGAAGCAGCGATGGACTGGGCGGGGAAGCAGCGCAACGGGGGAAAGCACCTGATGGGTCAGTGGGTGGGGGGAGGCGCGCCGAGCGAGGGCCGGGGGCAGCCAGCCAGCGTCGATGCCTGGGGCAACCACTCCCTCTAGTGTGTATCTTCATTTGTATATCTCCCTCTCTCGCTTCTGATCTCTTCTCCTCTAGAGATATTCTCTTCCGTTCAAAGCTCAACAACTTAAAATAGATTCAAGATTGTCTTGATTTTACCTATAATATTTTCTACTTCATGGAAGTATTGTCTGTTGAGTTGCTAGCAAGAGTTTAAGAGACACACGTTGGTATTTTGCGTGGACTTGTTGGAAAGAGCAATTTTTTGCTCTTGCATGAACAATAATTTTTTTTTTGTTGGTGGTGAGCCTTTAAACTTGCGACACTCCACTCTTTTACATAGCTACATTGTTGTTATTTATAATTCGTAACGTACTTGCGTTTTCTCCATTGATTTTTTAAAAAAAAAGTAATTATTTCCCCATTGTTAATCAATAATAAGTCTAATAATAATTGATCAGGAGAGCAGTATTTTATATAATTTTGGGACTAAATATATTTTTTTTGTTTCGTAGCTTAAGTTATTTGGTATTTTTATTTTTTATTTTTTAAAATTTTTGTAATTTCATTTTTTTTTTTTTCGTCGAAGTTCATCTCCACCAATCATGAGAAGGGTAAACTCGAGGTGAGCTCTAGTGTAAAAAATGATTGATATCGAGAAAATTAACAAATATGTCAAGACTAAATGCTACTGTAAAATATTAATGGACAAAAATACTGAAAAAAAAATAAGTTAATAAGAACAATAGCTCTTTTTTTAAAATGTAAGATGCACATGTATTATTTAAACGAGAAGGTTGAATTCCGACCGAAAAAAAAGACTGAAATCACGAAAATTAAAAAAATGTAAAACGAGAACCATACATTAAAAAATTAGAGGATTGCCAAATAACTAAATTACGAAACAATAATACATTTAAGCCCTTATATTGATATACATGTCATGATCGAAAAGATGAGGAAACTAGCATGATTTACACAAATTTTACAATAACGAGAAAGAGACGGAGACAAAACAATTATTTCATTACAACCTTATTTTCATGACGAGGACCAACGTAGTAAAGAAAAATATAAGAAAACGGCACACACATATGGAGTAAGAAATTAGAGATGCATGCTATGAGGTTTCATCTGTACGTAGTTCGATTTACTCAATTAATTCAACCTCCACCACCACCACATCCTCCTCCACACCCGGCACCACCGCCACCGCCGCCGCCGCCTCCGCTTCTCCAACCAGTGTAACGAGAACCACCTCCACTTTTAACAGCTTGTGTGGTCGCAGTGGCAGCAGCAGCCGCCCCAGCGCCGAGAACAGCCATTCCACCATCCTTTGCTCCTACACCTTTCTCGATGTCCCGATTCACTGACGTCCGAGGAGGAGGAGGACGAGGGGGCGGTAACCGTTGTCGCCACTGCAGGCTGCTTCTTTTTCCGGCCATTCTTGCAAAGACAGCAGAGGAGTAGAAGTGCTGCAGCCACGGAGCCACAAACAATGAGCACAATTGCATACGTTTTCATATTGCTGGATAGAGTACATTCTCTGACAGCTTCCTTATATATTGTCATGAGTGCATCTTCAGTTCATGAGACGATCGAATTTACAGGTAAGGAAAGCAGCCGGAAGTTTTCGGGGTTTAGACATTGACTTAAATATTCCTCTTGCTTCATGAGCGCAGTTGCAGGTACATCACAACAGCGTTACTTGAAAGACTTTTGGGCATCACCACGACGACTTTAATAAAAATTCCAGTGGAAATTATGTGGAAACACAAAAAAAAAATAAAAAAAAAAAATGAATCAATAATTATGAAAAAATTTGATGCTAAAATCAGTATCGAGTTAATTAGTAAGTAGAAGTATGGTTGTTAATCTACATTATTTAATATGATAAATTACAACCACTTGAGGATTAGCATAATTACAAATACATCCCGTTGTCTGAAAAATTATCAATACCCCATTGATTTTGACGTCCGTCTAACAATTAGCCCAATCTATTAGGTCCCCATCTATTTTTTTGTAATGAATTGATCAAAATGCCCTTGTGAATTAAGAATTATAATTTTATTATTTTTAAAATTTTCTAATTTTTTTTATGGATTAAGTGGATAATTTCTCTATAAGTTTTGAAATTTTTCCATCCACCCTGTGTGGTTTTGTTACAATTTTTTTAATTTTTTAAAATAAAATAAAAAATATATAATAATGGGAAAGTTGACAATTTCATACCTCCATCAAACATCAAGGGGGTATTTGTAATTTTTTAAACAACGAGGGGATTGTAAGTTAAAAAATGAGGGGATATTCATAATTATACTAAACCTCAAGAAAGATCATTGTAATTTATCCTATTTAATATATGATTTAAACAATTCGTTGCTTAATTCATTGGCAAGTAAAATTGCATTATTAAATTCATTAGCAAGTAAATTTTTTATTATTAAATAATTTAAATTAACAATAAAAATTTTACTTATTAATTAATTTTATATTAATTTTTTTCGTAACTATCGAACCGTATTATTGTAGTGAAAGTAATAGGCTGGCCATATGGGGTTCACAAAGAAGACAAAGAAGCTTGTAAAGGAATAACTTCTAATCTATCTCTAGCTCTATTAAGAGCACTAGAATTTTGCTTTAGAGTATTGGACAAAATTTATTTAAAAATATTTTGACAAGTTCATACATTTTATTAAAATTTATAAGAAATTTAATTTTATTTAAAAACGAGTTTATAAAATACATAAATAAAAATAAGATTATGAAACTTATAAGACGTCGTAATGATAATTTTGTATATGAACAAAATTGAAGGAACTTATTGTAAAAATCTTAAATATAAGTTGGGAACTCCTTTCTTTTAAAATTAAAACTCCTAACATCTTATTTTCGGATGTTATAAATAATCTTAAATATAAGTTGTGCGCAAATAATGATTGATTTACTCATTTAGATTTTTGGCAAAAGAAATGTCTTGTAATTTCTGACAATGTTAAAGCACAATATTCGAAACACAGTACAATAATATTTTTAAATCAGTAAAATGACTTTAAATGAAATAATAAAAGTTCGGTAAATTCCCCATCAGAATCCTACGAGCAAGGAATTTAATTTTGTAGGCTTTGTCAGCAAAAATCCTAATCCTAAATTTTATAAAATGCCAACTCAATATTTTCCCATAAAATTTGGGGATTTAGGTGACTTGAATCCTCAAATTGGACGAAAATTAAGGATCTAATATCACTAGATAGCCACCTCCATAATTGCATTCCCCCTTTGATTACTCAACAACACGTGTCCCTAATTGATCAAGAATGCAAAGCATATTTTATTGATTGAAAAAAAAAATTGCAATTTTGATTCCGTAATTTATAGAGGATATTATTTTTGGTCCTGCACGAATTGATTTCGACAATTTAATTTTGTTATTTTGAAATTTTGTCAATTTTCATCCTTAATTGACCAGAAATTAAATTGCACGTGACCTGCAAAAAAACCCAATTAAATCGCAATTTCAATTTTGTAACTTAGAGAATGTTGGAATTTTGAATCTTGTACCTTAGGGGAGTTGTGACACCTCATATATACTATATTAAATTACATATTATCTTTTATTAAATTAATTTACTATTACCAAGTAAATCTATTTTTCTTCACATATTTCTTGTTTAAGGTTTATTTATAAAAAGTTATTTAAGTTAATTTGCAATAACCAAGAAATTATATGAAACTTAATTAACTCATTGATAAGAGACTAGAAAATAATTTATTGTGTATAATTTAAATATATCAAAGTTTAAGGAATTAAATTGAAAAAAATTATAAAGTTTTAAAGCTAGATTATATATATTTGAAATTTAATTAAGGGATTAAATTATATAGATTCTAGAAATTTATAATATTATTAATAATAAAGAGAATATTAGGTTAACTAAGAAGCTGCACATGACCAACACCATTTAATAATAAAGAGAAATCATATGATATTATATTATTGAAAATCATCACCACCCAACATTTCTATCTCTTTTTTAGTTGGATGATTAGGTGGATAACTTCTTTTTTCAAATTGCCGTATGGACATGTTTCTATATTTAAATTTATTTAATTAAAATTTATAATGCTCCAGATTACCTTATTTAAATTTCAATTACACTTTTTAAATCATTAGTTCATATATTAATGTTTCATTTAATTAAAAATCTTAACATATTAAAAAACAACTCAGTGGCCCAAGACCATCTAAGCCAGGCTTGTAGGGCCTTTTTTGAAGTTCATTATGTATATTCTTAGCTATTGTTTTTATATATATATATTTAGTGTGATTTAATTTATTATTTATTTTATTTAAAAGACAATTACAAATTTAAGTAATTATTTATAAGAAAACCTCAATATCATTAAAAAAAATTAAACAGCACATCTAGGCCTGATGCTGGCTTGGTCTGGGCTTGGTTCTGGCCGATCTTTGAGTTGGGTTTGAGTTTAAAAATAAACTCAATTGGGGCCCATTCAGAGATGTAGGGCTCCCCCAAGACTGTCATAAACAGTAGTGGACCGGTCCTGGATCGAGTTAGTCCGTATCGATCCTGAGCCAATCCGACCCGGCCCAACCCACTGTGCACATTGAGTCGTGATCAATATGATGTGCTTTAAGTATTTTAATTGAGTTGTATACTAGATATGATTATTTTCTTCCACGCTCAGTCATTCATGGCCTCATGAAGCTTTTGCTCACATAATTTGAACTTTATTCCTTCAGACACAAGTGATATATTAAATAAAATTGGGCTAATAAAGAGATCAAGGTGATTAGAAATGAGGCTGAATGGTTATGATTTTTGGTTGTCGCATCCCAATAATAGGGCTTAACGTAAGGGGTTCCACTTTGTGGTATGAGAGTTGACATTTTTTATGCTATACGAATTAATTTGTAGGACTATAATTATAATTTAATTGAACTATGTGCATGTTATATATAATTTTGTGGCCAAATTGATTAAAAATGACTAAAATTTTAAAATTACAATATTTAAATTATAAAAATCAATTCGTAACGAGATGAAAAAACTAGCGTCATTTACATTACATCAAGTCGGGGTTGTAGAAAGACACTTTTACACAAACAATATTTCATTACTACCTTAACTATTTTCATGACGAGGTCGAACGTACTAAATAAGATAGAAGAAAAACTGCAGTCGCCAATGCATGGAATAAGAAATCATAGCAGCATGCTATGCTCGTTCATCTATACATAATTAGTTCGATTTACTTAACTGATTCAACAGCCACCACCACCGCCACCACCTCCTCCACAGCCGGCGCCACTACCACCTCCATCTCCACCGCCACCGCCACCAGAGTAACCAGCATCACCTCCTATCATCATACCAAGAATAAACATGCCACCATCATTTACTCCTACGCCTTTTTTAATGTCCCAATTCACCGGGCGACGAGGACGGTGGTCGGTAATGTTCGTCGCCGCTGCATTCCGCTTCTTTTTCAGATGATTAACGCAGAAAACGCAGAGTAGAAGTGCTGCTGCCACGAAGCCACAAAAAATGAGCACAATTGCATACAATTTCATGTTGCTGGATGGAGCATATATGTTGTAATTCTCTGACAGGCTTCCTTATATATAGTCAGCAGTTCATGAGATCATTACATCTTTTGAGAATTGTGGTAAGGAAACGAGCCGGGAAGGCTACATGGTTTAAACATTGACTTGGTGTGATATCCATCTTACTTCATGGGCGTAGCGGGTACATCACAACAGCGTTATGACTTTTCGGGATCGACACGACGACTTTGATGAAAATCCCAGCTTAATAAAGTACTGGAAATTAAGAGGCTCATTATAGGGTTCATAAAGAAGATAATGAAGTGGGAAAATTGCAATTTTAGTCTCTCAACATAGGGGTGGTATTTTTAGTTATTTATGAATTGATTTTCCTAATTTAATCCTGTGATTTTATAATTTTCACAATTTTAGTAATTTTCCAGTTAATTTGATCGGAAATTATAATTTACTTGCAATTTTAGTCCTACAAATAAATTCATGCAGAACCAAAAATGTCAACTCCCACAAGTTATAAGACTAAAAAAGTCAATGCCCCTTAAGTTACAAGACTAAAATTATAATTTAATTTGATGCTGTGCAAGTCACATACAATTCTTTAGCCAAATTAGTCAGAAAATGATAAAATTACCAAATTTTTAAAATTGCAAAACTAAATTACGAAAATCAATTTATGCAGAACTAAAAAAGTCATCCCATAAAATATAGGACTCAAATAGCATTTTTCCCAAAAGAAGCTTTTTTTTTCAAAACAGGGTCGACCAGGCGAGCCAATCCTATGTTAGCTTCCACAAATTATGTCGGCCATATGTCTTGATAGCCATACAGCACTAACCGTAGAGCCGGCTAGAGTGGCATATTTAGCCAGCCAACCCTTTTATAAAGGAATAACTCCTAGTTCTATATCTAGCTCCAGCATTAGCCCTAGCCCTTTAAGAGCAGTAGAATTTTGGGTTTAGCGCGTTTGACTAAACTTATTTAAAATAGTTTATAAGTTTATATATTAGTATAGATTATTTTTAAGGTTTATAAGATATTATATTTTATTTAAAAATAAAATTTTAAAGTATTTTTCAATAGAATAAAATTATAAAATTCATGAAATATAGCATTAAAAGATTTGTAATTAATTAATATGTTCAAAATTAAAATAAAAAAAAAAAAACTTGTAAAATTCTTAAAATAAATTCTTAAAGTCACAGGACTAAATTATGAAAATTAATTTGTACAAGACTAAAATTATAATTTTTTCAATGTAGAAATATAAGCTAAAGTGAAGTTATGGAGTAAAAAAATGAGGTAGAAAGCTGTATAAGAGTGCATTGAGTTACCTTTCTGACTAAATATATTTATAAAGGGAGTTGGGGTGAAATCCGAGAGTTGTTGCATCTCAATAGAGTTGTTCGGGGAGTTAGCTAGTATCCAAACTTGAATTGTGAGTTATCGTACGTTGATGAGTTTGAACAGCCCTTGCGCTGTCAACGATGTTGCTACCTAATTAATATGGTTGGTTCTGGTTCCTTAGATATATGAGGAGTAGGTTGGAGAATTACTTCTCAACTCCCCATCATTTCTCCTCAGTTGAGAAAAAACGTGATTACGATGAATGTGATACTGGAAAACGTCAATGATCATACTGCATTGCAACTCAGAAGCTACATAACAGTCAACATCAGTGGGAAAGATCGCTCAAAAGCACATGGAACAGATTCATCCACTAAAAAGAAACAAACACAATATTTAATTATAGTTAATTATTTTAATAAATACTCTTCTTTTTTTTGGCTTCTTTTACTACTAGTGAAACAGAAAGTTCTAATAAATTTATAAATAAAATTCTCTCAGCTAAAAATAATAATTAAAATATATTTTTTTATTTTGTGCATAAACAACGGTATAATATATCAAATATGGATATGCAATTTGTTTAACTCAAAAGTACATTGACACCCTTTGAGTGGCTTATTCAGTTTTTCTCTGTTTATTTTTTCGCAAACAATGCTAGTGGTGATTGAATATAAGACTCTACTAGTTTTCTTAAATTATTACTAGGCGATTATCTCTATATTACTCTATATTTAGCATGCATTTTTATTTTCATAATGATTTTAATTGGAAGAAAATATTTGAATTGGTATTTCCACAACGATTTGAATTAGTATTTTTTTTAATAGAAATTTGGTTAATTTTTTTCTTTTACATTATTGTCCTCAATTATTAATTAAAAATAACATAGAAAGTTTTGGTGTGTTAAATAAAATGACAGCCAAACATGCCCTTATATAGACAAGATCCCGCCTAATTTCTGCTCCAAAATTGGGTTGACTATTAGTTTAACGATCAACTTACAGAATGGTACTAAGATGGATGAAAATTAAAAATTTTGGGTACTAAGTCTGATGACTTGAAAATTTGAGGTAGAAAAAGAGGTATACTTTGGGTATGAAAAATAAAATAATTCTTATTTTATAGTTATTTATGATATATATATATGACATCATAAATTCGATCACGACGGACCAATAATTGAACCAATGACTTGTAATCCACTTACCAATTCGAGTTTTAAAATATTGATGGTAGCAACTAAGAGAGAAAAAAAAAAAAAAAAAAAAAAAAGAGGTATAAGAATGTGAAATCTACGTTGAATGTCAACGCATAATTAACTACCGACAAAATAATATAATGCATCCTTACTTGTATCATATGAAGTACTGAGCAACAATAACTTGCGAGAGAAATGCAACCTTATATTTTTATATATTTTTGGTACTGTACAAATTTATTTTTTAATTTACTTTTGTTATTTTATAATTTTAGCAATTTTAATTCTTTTTTTTTTATCAATTTGGTCAGAAAAATACATATGACTTGTATATAATTCAATTAAATTGTAATTTTAGTTTTGTAAATTAATTTGTGTATGACAAAAAATTTCAATTCCCCTAAGTTACAGAACTAAATTGTCAATTGCGTCCTAAGTTACAAGATTAAAATTGTAATGTAATTAAGTCATGTGCAAATCACATGATGAAATTGCTAAAATCTAAATTGGCTGGAACATGATGAAAATCTAAAAAACAAAAAATTAAAGTTACAGGACTAAATTGCTAAAATCAATTCATGATGGACCAAAAATGTCACCCCTCATAAACTAATTACATGACTAAAATTGTATTTTCTTTTTCCATTAAATATATAAGGTATATATGAATCAACAAACAAACCTACACTTTTAGTTCCATGTAGTAGGAGGTTAACACTTTTAGTCCTCTACTTTAAGAGATTTTTAAAGCAGTTCTAAAGTTAGAAAAACTCGACACATTTGATGGAAAAATTATAATTTTCATCCTTTAACTTAAGGGGTTACAATTTCGCCCCTGTACAAATTAATTTTCGTAATTTAGTCTTGTAACATTAAAAATTTAACAATTTTAATAGCCTTTACAATTGGGACTTTCTGGCCAAATCGAACAAAAATTGTCAAATTAGTGAAATGTCTGAAATTATTATCTTTCATTGTCAAATTGAATTTTAAGTATCGCCATCCCATACTTATCCGACTGAAATTAATTAATGCATTTTCCAGACGTTTGTAATTATATACACTCTTTGTCAATCATCTATAAGTTTCAGTAATAATGATAATATTCTTCGTTAAATATATATATATATATATATATATATATGTATATATGTATATATAATAGTTCTCAATTTACTTGCATAGTTTCATTTTCCCCATTAATTAATCAACAAGACGCCCAGCTAATTGATCAGGAAATTAAACAAACCCTATTTTATTGATCATATACATGTGAGAAGAAGAAGAAAGCAGCATGATTAACACTTAATTTACATCAACTTGGAGTTGGAGAAACAGGCTCACCCGACCAATATAATTCATTACTACCTTGTTTTCGAGGGCATACGTACCACATAAATTATAAGAATGTAGTAAGAAATCAGAACTGCAAGCTCTGTACGTGAATTTTCTTTACTAATTTTAACCTCCACATCCGCCGCATCCTCCACAGCCTCCACACCCGCCACACCCGCCACAACCACCACCATCCCACCATCCCCACCATCCCCGCCGCTACCAGAGTCGCCAACCCCACCCCCGCCGCCACCTGAACTGAGAACAACTGTTGTGGCCACAGTGGCAGCAACAGCTGCCCCTGCGGCGCCGAGAACAACCATGCCACCATCCTTTGCTCCTTCACCTTTCTCGATGTCCCGATTCACCGGTCGCGGGGGAGGAGGACGAGGGACTGTAGCCGTCATGGCCACTGCAGGCCGCTTCTTTTTCCGACCAGTCTTGCAAAGACAACAGAGGAGTAGAAGTGCTGCAGCCACGGAGCCACAGACAATGAGCACAATTGCATACGTTTTCATATTGCTGGATAGAGTACAGATGTTGTAATTCTCTGACAGCTTCCTTATATATTGTCAGGAGAGTATCTTGATCAGTTCATGAGAATAACTTACATGTGTGAAAATTGTGGTAAGGAAAGAAGGCGGAAATTTTCAGGGTTTAACCATTGACTTGGTATAATATATTCCTTTTGCTTGAGCATAATTGGTACCTCACAATAGCGTAACTTGAAGGGTCGGCGACGACTTAATTGGAGCAAAATGACGAGGAAATTTTGATTTAGTTTGAGTTGAGATTCCGAAGTCGACGACTTGGGATTATAATTAGTTTTTCTTTCTCTTTTTTTAATCATTTTGTACTAATTTTTAAGTTATTGCTGTAATATATAGAATTTGCAAAAGATGGAATGATTCTTAATGGGGGATAACTATTGAACTTTTTATTTTTAAATTTTATTAAATTTTTAGGATAAGTTACAACTAACTTCCCTGATGTTTTTGGGGGTTGAAATAATTACAAATATTTTTTCGTTGTTTGAAAATTATAAATACCCATTGATTCTAACGGTCGTTTAATAACATGTTTGTTCAATTAGCCTTCGTCAGGTTCCAATCAAATTTTTATGATAAACTGACCAAAATTTCCTTATTGATTATAAATAATAGTTTTATATATTTTTTAGAATTTTCTAAAATGTTTTTATGGATCCTATGGATTATTTATTTCACCCACTCTCAATAGTTTTTTTTTTTTATATTTTTTCAAATATTTGTTTTATTTTTAAAAAATTCAGTAAGAGCAAAGTAATAATGTCCATCTCACCATCTAGGTGTTATATAATTATTTTTTATTTGAATAGACTATTCATCATTTTTCAAACAATAAAGGGTGTATATTCGTTATTATGTCAAACATTTGAGAAGATAATTGTAGTTTATCCTATTTTTTATTTCAATTAATATACATGTATAAAAAAATTAAATAAAATAAATAACATCATTTTTTTCACATGGCGTGCATATATTAATTAAAAGAAAAGAAACATTATAATTTAAATTAAAAGGCTTAACCCGTAAATAGTGGTTCTCTATATGGATAAATGGAAGTTTCATTTTCAAGATGTTTAAATATCATAAAGTTCTTGTGAGATTATTTTCTTACTTTTGCTCCTATTAGTCCTTTTTCCGTATAAATTTTTACATATAATCCAATTAAATATAGAATTTTGGTTAAAATAATTAAAATTATCAAAATTTTAAAATTACAAAACTAAATTACAAGAATCAATTCGTATGGGACAAAAAAGTACCACTCAAGTTATAAGACTAACGAGGCAGGATCCATGAACGATGCCCAATTAACAAGCTTAATTAAAACCCTAACTTAAAGATTGCCACGTTACTACGTCAAGAGTCATGCCATCATAACAGCAAATAACCACCCTCTATATATATTCGTTGGGTTGCTATCTATTTTGCAATTTATTCTAATCCCCTTTGATCTTAAGACTTTTAAGAAACTCTTGGATCGTTGTGCTGCTAACTGAATCTCAATATACATTAATTATATATGGAATAATACATTAACCAAATCATATTATTAAGAGTTAAAAAGAAGATGAAGAAGAAGAAGAAGTCTTAGTTTTATTATTGTATATATTATTCGTTAATATCGATGATGTCTTAGCCTAGTGATTAAGGTCTATACAAAGGTTCCATAAACAAGTTTGTGGTCATGGGTTCGCGCCCCTCATATCAATTTACGTGATTGTTTTGTCCAGTGTGTCTCGCTTTATATGAGTTAATGATTCATTGTAATTTGGTGAGTGTTTGAGTTGTTGTAATTTATTACTGTTTTTATTGATGTATTGATTGAATCGATATATTACTAAATATATATATATATATATATATATATATTTATATATTATTTGCAACAATATGATGTCATTGGATATTATCACTGATGATTAAGTCGCTCGATATTATTGGTAATAAATATATACTCAAAAAGTAATTTTTATTAATAGATATTATCGGATCAGCAAGGGCCCTTCCAGCTAAATATACTACTCATTAATGAAACAAAATAAATTTTAGTCATGTAACTTAGAAGTGACATTTTTTGGTATGCACGAATTGCTTTTTTCAATTTAGTAGTAACTTTAAAATTTTGGTAAATTGTATTCCTTTCAGATGGAATCCCCAATTTAATTGGGTTTATACAAGTCACATACAATTTTTGGTAAATTTGATTGGCTGGACCTGAACCAATTATATGATAAGTACAAAACACTTGTCGTGTGATTGGTGTACAATTTAAAAAAAAAGTTGTAAACAAAAAGGTTTGTGAGAGTCAAGCAGAAAAGCAAAGCGAGCGTATCCACTGCTGCATATATATGTTGTGAGAAGATGAATACAGTTGCATGCACCATTTACGTATTACTTCAATTTAATTACCACCTTATTTTCATGAAGCAGGAGTCCTGCACTAAAAGGAAAGGAAATATAAGAGAATCTGCATTAATGCCATGTAGTAAGAAATTATAGCAGAGTATTTGTACGTAGTTTTATTCACTTGTGTTTTAATCTCCACAGCCTCCACCCCCGCCACAGCCACCGCAACCTCCACCACCATCACCATCCCCACCACCACCGCCATCTCCACCAATAACTGCTTCTGTGGCTACGGTGGCAGCAACAGCTGCCCCAGCTGCGAGAACAACCATGCCACCATCCCTTGCTCCTTCACCTTTCTCGATGTCCCGATTGGTCACCGGCCGATGGGTGGCGGCCGTCATTGCCACCGCAGGCCGCTTCTTTTTCCGGCCATTCTTGCAGAGACAGCGGAGGAGTAGAAGTGCTGCAGCCACGGAGCCACAAACAATGAGCACAATTGCATACATTTTCATTTTGGGTACTTTGTTTGTAATTCTCAGACAACTTTCCTTAAATATATGTTGTTGGTATCTTCAGTTAAGATTAATTTATATGTTCAATTATTGTGTTTGTAACTAAACCTGCAGCCGGAAGTAATTGTGAGGGTTTAAACATTGACTTGGTATAATATTCCTTTTGCTTGAGGCCTAACTGGTACAACACTACAGCGTTAACTTCATGACTTTTCGGGGTCAACGACAACGGAATTTTTTTTTTAGTTTAGTTTGAGATTTCCATCTGGGTAAAAAGTTAAGGATGTTCTATCACATTCCGTTCGCGTATTGTCTAATTTTTAGTTTGAATTAGATTTGATGGAATTAAATTAGAGCAAGTGTATTACATTTATTATGTGATTAATTTTTATTTAACTTTACATGAATCACACAACAAGTATATTGCATTTACTATATGATTGATTCAGGTTTGGCCAAGTCAAATATAGGCTAAAATTTCCCATGTATCGCATATGATTTTACTTTTAAACTATAATTTAATTATATATATATATATATATATATATATATGTGTGTGTGATATACGAAAGTAAAATTAAAAATTTCTTTCTCTCAGGCTCTCCCTTCTCTTTTGAATAATTTCTTTTACTAATTCTCCGATCATTGAAAATGGAAAGTGGGGGATTATAAATAGCAGTTGAAAATATGAATTACGAGGAAGGGATGTTTGGGCCAGCTTCATCTCTTTAAAATATTTTAAAAGATGTTTTATAATTCATAAGATGTTGTAAAAGGTGTTTGATAATTTATTTTTTTAAAGGAGCTTCCAAGATTGGAAAATAAGATATTAGAAGTTTATAAGCTATTTTTTTTATAAAAAAAATGAGCTCGTAACTTATTTTCAAAATCTTAATTGGGTGTACTTTTTTGGTTAATTTAGCAAATTTCAGCTATTTTTATTTTTAATGTGCGAATTTAAAATTCGTGTTTCATCGACAACTGATTGGTATGACGAGATTAACTCCTTGGTTGCAATAGAATAAAAATTAATCATTTGACTTGAGAAGCCACAATAGCCTTGAGTATGGGACAATACTTTAGTATTGGCCGACTTTGCTCTATAAAAACGTGGTTATACTCTACTGCATTCAGAACATATATGAACGCTAGTGCATTCTAAGAAAAGATCCATTACCTATCATATATAACACGATGTTGATCTCCTATATTCTGTAAGTTATGTTACTTGGAAGTCCGTGGCCACAATTGATAATCAAATAGGAGAAGAGAAACACAAATAAAGTAGATATATATATATAAACATAAAGTCCTGAATGATAACCGATTGAGAGAATTCTATGCCTAAACATTAATTGGGGGATGGTGATGGAAAGACTATACTAGCTCAAATACATTCACACCATTTTTGCATATTTTCTAGTGTTATGAATTAGACCGTTACTAAATGGCCAACCACCCATGATAACGTTTACTTCTTGATTAAAGGATTATTCAGAAGTGATTGGTTTAACTATAATTTAAATTAATTTAGAGCAAATTAGTTGTCGAATTAAGATAAAATTATTTAAATAATGTAAGAAAAAAATTATAAAAATAGTGTGTTGAAATATTTTACTTACTTATTTACTTGTATTTTTTATAAGCTCAAAAGGCAACTTAATTACTTTTTAAAGTGGTTAATTAATTACTATGACTAAAAATGAAAAAGTGTGGCAAGTATTAATTAACTATAGATGTGTAAACGCTATTAGCCGTTTATATAAGCAAGGCCAAATATTAGCTACAACTGAAGAATTCATAACAAAATATTTTGGCTATAGTCAACACCACGACAAATGCTAATTAATTGTAATCAAAACTTAATTTTTTATACCGATTTTGTTTGATGGTGATGGAAAAACAAAAACAAAATTATAAAAGAACCAAATATATGCAAAATAATGGTAAAATCCAGGCATATACATTTTTATTTTATTTTTTAAATGCCAAATATAGGCATATATATTATGTTATTTCAATCAACCATAATAATTATTTCTCGAGTTATATGATTATAAAATGCTCAAATAGATCGTATTTCAAGTAGATAATAAGATGGCAAATTATATTTGATTATTTTATAAATTATTTATTTATTTATTAATTAGTTATTATATATATGTATATTATCATTAGATAGTACCATTATGCCTAATTTACTTTAACGAATTGAGCTCAGGATAATTTGTCATTGTTGGATGAAGTTGGTCTACTGCATAGTAAAAATAAAGTTATTGTCTCTTTTAATAGTAGAGTGTTATTGAGTAAAATATTATTATTGTAATAGTATTTGTTTAGATATTGATATTAATAGGAATGATTGTACTTGTAATCAATTTATTTTAATTAATAATAATTTATCTTTCTTATCTTAAAAAAACATTATCATTGTTTATGTTTGACTTATACATAGAACATGACATGTCATCTTGATTTTGTAATAAACAAAAAATACGCATATAATAAATCAAATCCAATCGAATTTTAATTCTCATATCTATAGATATAGATTTCAAAACATACAATTTAAATATATATTCATTTCTCACACAAAAACTAATAAAGTATTTTCATCACATTACGCCTAAACGGAAAATAAAAATAGAAAGAAAACCAAATATCCCTTCACTCAACGGACATGATGTGATGTATCATACAGACATTTTTATTTTATTATAGGGTATTTGGGAATTTCAAAACTGTACCACAAATTTATATATACAATTCTCAATAAACACTATATAAAATGATCACAAATTAAATAATCAAATTAATTCAATAAAATAAACAAAATATTAGACTCCAAAACCTAAAGTACAAGTCTTTGTCGACCACAACCCTTATTTTCTCTCTCAGTTCGTCATTTTATTCTATTTTTATGATGAGATCAATTCACACCAGGCAACAATGTTTAAAAGCTGAAAAAACATTTATTACATTATAAGGTTAAATACAATTAACCCCCTACTGTTATGCAAATGTTTGAAAACTCTGTTAAAAAGAGGAATGCAACAAAAAAAGTCACTCATGGAAAGGGTGAATTACAACGAAGTTTTTGAAATTTAGTATAATTATAAATAATTTTTTTATTATTTAAAAAATTATTAAAATTACATGATGTTAACGATCGTTTAACAATTTCGTTAGATTTCTATCCATATTTTGTGGTGAACTGACTAAAATACGTACTTTTGTGGACTATAAATTACATTTTTACTTGTTTTTAAAGTTTTTTTTTGAAATTATTATGGACTAAGTGAATATTTTTTTTATTTTTTAAAGGAAAATACAACATGAGCAAAGTTGACAATTCCAAGCCTCTATCCAAGATTGCATAATTTTATCAAACATTATGTTATTTTTGTAATTTTTCAAATTACAAAAATCTATTCATAATTATATCAAATTTTAGAGAAGATTGTTATAATTTACTTTAAAAAAATTAGAAAACAAAAAACACCCTACCCTTGGACCTCGAGTGTGGTGTACGTACCTGCTGAAAGTACAAAAATTCTTTGTTTCTCACATATGAAATACAATAGACGCGTATTAAATCAACCATTGAATATTTATTAATTTAAATCAACGATCTATATATATTATTATTGAAAAAGGGGTAGAGTCGGGAAGGTGGCCAATATAAAACATAGGGGTTAAATTGCATGTAACCCTTATATTATAGAGAATTTAGGGAATTAATAAAACATTTCACACAATAAAACATTAGAGAGTAAATCAATAAAATTTACCACCAATTCTAAATCAAACGGGAGGAATTAACATATAGACATTCGTTCAAAAATGGCCACACCCCCGCCTCCACATCCCCCGCCGCCTCCGCCACATCCACCACCACCACATCTAGGTCCACACCCTCCACCGCCACCCCGACCGCATGCCGCTCCGCCGCATCCTCCGGCAGCACCAGCTGAATCCGCGGTGGTGGAACCGCCAGCTCCACTCAATACCACCATCTCTATTGGCTTTTGTCTCGCGCTTTTCACCTGCTTCCAGGTCAGGAACTCGTGGATGCGGCGGTGGCGGTGGCGGTGGCGGGGGCGGGGCGCTCTGCCCTGCATGTTGGCCTGAACCCGCGGCGGAGGTTTAACTGAAACCTTCTTCTCGCGGCGGCGCTTGCAGAGACAGCACAGTGTGATGACCGCAAAGGCTGCAGCCCCGCAAACTATGAGTGCAATTGCATATGCCTTCATCCGTGCGCGAGAATGTCTTTACCAGAGAAACTCAATGTACCGAGATTAATATATTTATTCTAAAAAAGTTTAGAAATTACAGGAATTAAAATCCTAGGTCTTCAGCTTAAATATAAGCATGTTGAGAAACAAGTGAATGTTCAGACAACGTGAACAAAGGAAAAATTAACACAATTTTAGTTGTGTAACTTACGTTCAATTTATCACCCTTTTAATCAATTTTATCGAAAAATTGCATATAATTTATGCATAACTCAATTAAATTGTAATTTTAATCATGTAACTATGGGGGTTGATATTTTTTATTTAATATACAAGTTACATGCAATATTCCGATCAATTTGATAGGAAATAAAGACTGAAATTATTAAAATTTTAAATTATAAAACTAAATTACAAAAAAAATTATTCGTGCACAATAAAAAACTGCCACTTCTAAATTATTAGACTAAGACTATAAATTTTTCTCTTAAATAATTGCTACGTATTTTGTCGTTGTTTGACTTAAAAGCTCCAAATCTTGGCAACCAATTAATAGCAAGAAGTATCGAGGAAAGTGTCGAGAGTTGACAATATGTACATAGCCTTGTTAAAATAGCAAGTTGGTGTAATGGAGCCATCATAGAAATTCTCCTCTAGTGTGACCAAATCAATCATATCTTTCCGTAATTGTACTAGCTAGCTATGTATTAATAGCTTTTTTTTTAAAATTATGTATCAATTATATAATAAATATACTATTTATTATATAATGAGTTTAAATTTAATCAGACGGGATCTGAATTAAATAACGGAATAATTACACTAACATTCTCTCTTAATATGAGAATACACAAATTTCTGTTCTTTTACTATGAAATTAATATACTTACCTTCTTGGTTTATTACCATTACAAATTGACCCCTTCATCAATCAAACTAATCTTTAGATGTACTTTTTAAGTACATTAGTATAATATATTTGTAAGCCTCCAATGTCATAAAATCATGTAAGATCAACAGCGGTGGAATTCTCATGGTGGTTGTTGCACAAGGAGGAATGATTTTTATGGTATGAATGGAATTTGATTTGGAACAAGTAAGAGAAAGAAGATAAAGAGTCTTCTGTCAGGCAGAAAACTTAAAGGTGTTTTTGCCTTTTCATTCTTTTTTATTTTGCCTAATTATTTATTTATATTTTTAATTTTTTAAGTAAGGATAAAAGTGCAAATTTTAAAATTCCGCTAGTCAACCTTGACCGTGATTAGTCAGAGATGTGTATTTGTAATTTTTATAGTAAAATGGGGGAATTTGAATACTCTCATACTAAAAGAGGAGCTCATATAGTTATCCCTTAAATAAATACGAGTTTAATAATCAAATGAATATATTTCTTTAGTTTATTGATATTGATGTAAGTATGTAATAACCGTTTCTCTAAAAAACACACAATAAAGACGCCATTTCTATAAATTTAAGGATGAAAATGCACAAGCCTCATATTTTGTTGTCCCGTCTAGGAAAAGGTTTGGCTTTAAACCGCAAGCGAGACCTTTTCCCTGTATTTCATTTGTCGATTAGAAAGTGATTTCTTGAAATTTTTAGACCAAATTTCAGTTTCCGGAAGAGAGAGTGGCAATCACTCTGGAGCTCATTTGGAAATCACTTATTGACCGTATCCATGGAAAAGAGTCGGAATCACCACAAAACCTTACAAAGATCATCCAAAAAACACAAGCGGAGCATTTCAAAGCCAAAAGGGCGTTGGAAATCAAAGCGTGGACAAACTGTGAATGGCTCCCACCACCATGGCAATGGATCAAAGTCAACTCAGACATTGATCGTAAGGACAATAAATGTTTCGCTGCATTTATCATCAGAGATCACAGAATTAAGCCTCCTCCTCCATGCTGAATCTGCAGAGATCTTTGCCTATGACGCTTCTTCCCTTCTGAACTTAAAACAATCCGAGTGGCCATTGAAAAACTCGGTGGCGGAAATGTGTGCAGAGTTATCTCTGAATCAGACTATGCTATCGCAAATAATCCGATAAAGATAAATGTGAAGATTTGGATCGAGCTGCTAGAATTGATGTCCAGCTTATTAAATATATGTGAAAGTGTAGCCCCCGAATGGAACTTCCATAAAGTGTCCGGAATTTGTAATGGTCTAGCCCCTATGGAGTTTTTCAATGGGCTCATGGTGCTTTATATAAAATGAGAAATGGGATTTTTTGCACTTTATCATTTATCGAAAAAAAAAAAAATTGCAGTTTTCAGTTAACATATGGCGTTAATCTATAAAAGTAATAAAAGAATGTAACATGCAATGGGAATAGAGGATCCCAAGCCGGGTGAACCGCATTTAATCCTATAAACTCTAGGGATTCAAATTGAGTTTTGTATGCCATATATACAAAAAATATTATCATTTTATTCAACAAAAAAATTTGTTCAAATTCCTGTCCGGACTTGGTTTGGCCGATAAGAGTAAGTGTATGATACTTTTTATGTGATTGTTCACTTTCCTTAAACTGTACAACAATCGCACGGCAATATATTACACTTGACATCGATTGCGATCGAGAATGAAACAGCCACCGAAGTGGGACCATCGGAAATAATCTCATTCACCACTGCCACCACAGCCGCCACAAGCGCCACCACAACCACTGCCACAGTCATCGCTCGCGTCAGCATCAGCAGCGATCGCTATGACAGAATCACCATCCAATTTGTTCCTCTCAGCCATCTCCAGGTCTGTTTTGACTTGGGGAGACGAAACGTTAGTCCTAGTCGGCGGAGACACCCCGGGATGCGGCTGAGTCCTTCTCCGGCGCCGCCTATAGTATGCTGAACGTATGCGGTCGTAAGTATCTGTGAGGACACCATAACAACAAAGGATGCATAGATAAGTTACAACAGCAGCCCACAATGGGAATATGACCAAGAAAACAATGAAACCTTTGTCCATTTTCTCAAGGGTTCGTGAGCCGGAAGTTGTTCTGCCCGGATAGGTTTTATATCTATGTATGATGAAGTTGACCTCAGACATTCTATTTAATTATAGTTCGGGTGCTAGCTTCGTAATGTGTCTCTTATGAGTAGCGAAATACATATTTATGTTAAGGGTAAATTTCACTTTGCCCCCTAATTATCTGTATGCATGTAACAAGTACGTACTGCAGCCTCAAATGATATATATATATATATATATATAATACAATATAGAGGCGTAAATATATTTATGGTCCTATAATTTAGAAATTTAGGTAATATTTTGATATTTCGAGATTTTAATCCTTCTAATGATGAATGTTGCAAAAGTTGTTGGAATATATTTTGCAAAAGCATATGATCAGAAAATATATTTTTGGAATGGTGCAATTTTTGGATTAAAGAGCTATCATTCGGGAGATGCATATTTATAAAAAAGGCATTAAAATACCTGTATATAGATGAAATCAAGTATCAAATAAAACACTTCAATTTAAAAAAAAAAAATACTTTATATTTTAGTTTTTCGAGTTGTTCTTGAAAGGAGGATTCTAAATTATTGTTGACAAATCTCAATTGATTTTGTTATATCTTAGAAGTGAATTTGCTTAACCCACATAACAATCTTATAGTGGAGGCAAATTTTACTGTAAGGAGAATGAAATCACGCTTCAAAACCTCTTCGGAATTCTTATATCCCAACACAGCTCACTACAAAGAAATGATTTTTCACTACACTATAAATGACTATTACTTAAAAATAGTAAATCAATACTAATAGTTACAGTCAAACAAAATCAATATGAAAACTTAAATTTGCCTTGATTTTAACTATGACTATTATTTTGGCGTCATTTGTAGAAACAAATGGCTAATATCATTATGGAGCCGTGATTAATTTGTATACACCATGATATTTTCTTTTGGCCATATTAATAAATTATAGCAAAAATCATATTTCTTCAATTTAGTGGCTAGAACAAACAAAAGGTCCTGGTGTGAATCTCATTTCCATCCATGTATAAAGAAACATTTTATTATATGCAGTGATTGAACGTGAGAAGTTAATTTGTAAAACTATTATTAATATTAAGTAATTTCTCTTCGAACAGTTTAAGTAAACAAATGACTTGGAATGCTAGACACAACTCCCACTAGACTCAGAATAATAGATAAGGTAAATTACAACGAGTTTCTTTAAAAAAATTATTATTATTAATACTTTTTTTTGCTTGAAAAAAGGGATAATTTTATTTTTCGTACCCTAACTATACCCTAATTTCAGTTTTAGTACTCAATGTTTCCAAGCCATCAAAATTGGTACCCAAAGTTAACGATTTTCATCCAAATGAATACCTCCAGTTAAATTGACCGTTAAATTTAACGGTCAAGCCATTTTTGGAGGAAAAAATAGGTTGTAATTTGTCTAATTAAGGGCATTTTTTGCTACTATTTCATTCACCACACAAATTAGAGTTGAAAGAGTTAAATTGAGGAAAATTTTGCAAAGAAGGATGAGTAGAAACAAAAATTGAAAATAAATTAATGAACGGTGAACAATTACACTTGTCAACAACAAAACTTCAACACTTCATTATGGTTGCTCTCTTGAGTGCTGGGGGGTTGAGATGTCCCAATAGGCATCTCTTCAGCGTTGAAGTGTTGAAGTGTTGTTGTTGTTGACAAGTGTAATTATTCATCGTTCATGAATTTATTTTCAGTTTATGTTTCTATTCATCCTTCTTTGCAAAATTTTCCTCAATTTGACTCTTTCAACTCCAATTTGTGTGGTGAATGAAATAGTAGCAAAAAATGCCCTTAATTAGACAAACTATCGCCTATTTTTTCCTCCAAAAATGGCTTGACCGTTAAATTTAACGGTCAATTTAACGGGAGGTATTCATTTGGATGAAAATCGTTAACTTTGGCTATCAATTTTGATGACTTGGAAACCTTGGGTACTAAAACTGAAATTAGGGTATAGTTAGGGTACGAAAAGTGAAATTATCCCTTTGAAAAAATATAAATATCTCATGATATTAACGTCCGTCTAAATAATACCCCTTATAATAGATTGTCACGATTGGGCCGGTATTTGTTATATACGAGTTAATTCTAGAGAGATATTTGTAATTTGTTAAACAGCAAATTAAATATTTATTATTATAATAAATTTCAAAAAAACCCGATGTAATTTATGTTTATATAACTTGGAGAAAAGTGGTGCATCCTTCTGATGGAAGGGACTCGAAGTGAACGTAATGATGCAATCACTCGAAAATAACACAGGTCTCAGCAATTCATAAGACTTTATAATAGTAATATAAGTATAAAATCAACTAAAGTAATTCAAAGTTTTGATTTAAATTAGTCGTTCTATAAACAACAGTTCTAAATTTGTATATGAATGGATGCACCTGAGGTGGCAAATTTTAAATATATGATTATAATTCTGCACTTTTTGAAATCATATCTCGGCTGAAATTCAAATATTATAAAGTGCAACAAATCACAAATGCTAATATGGTATAGAAAACATTCTCTACATTTCGTGACTCTAATAGACTTGTACAACAACAATATCGAAAAAGAAGATTCAAAACATATTTTGAATTGATCTCACGTCTTCCAATTGTTGAGCTCCTTATGAAAAACCGCCAATCACATCCAACCTGGTGGTTGGAGTCCTTTGATCTTGGGGCGAAGGATAACGAAGTGCACTGCGAATGAGGTTCCTGGATTGTCGGACGTGGTCGAGGGGATATCTTCCTTTTGCCGGTTTTCTTGGAATAAGAATATCTTCAACCATTCTTTTACGCTTGGGTGGGTAGTGTTTATTTGGTCTTGTGGGGCCTGTAGACATGAATTGAGAGGTATTATATCACTATGGGTTTTGCGTGGTATGCGCCTAACTATGCTTGGCTCTCTACTTTGGCTGGAGGATCTCAGGCTTGGGTTTCCCTAAGAGCCTGCAGGATTTTCTTGTATTTGGACTTCTTGGTCCTTTTTGGGATAATTTACTAGTTGGAGACACCCATTCCTCAACTTCCTAAGGGGGTACTCGGGCTCTTACTTGGATTGGGTTTCTTGATCCCTTTAGAGCTTTTCTAAAACCTTGCATTTCTTTGGACTTTCACTGTTTTTTTTCATTTTGGTCCTCTTTGAATCAATCTATTTTTATGGGCATCAAATGAAATTTTCCTTTGCAAGGTTTCGATGAGTTAATTTGATATATCTCAACCCTAAAGCATTCAAATATGGATCCACAAGTATCCTTTTAAGCCTAACATATTCTACAAATAATGTACTCTTTTTTCTTAGTCAAATATTTTATCATATATTGCAGGTTTTTGGAATAATGACAATTTTAGTGCTCATACATTGCCACAAATTTGTTTTCAATCCTAAACACTTTGAAATTCTATTTTAGCCCTTCAACTTTTTCAATATTAACAGTATCGATCCTTGCATTTAATTAGTGATCATTTTGCCTTTTCAAATAAAATATATAGTCCAACTATCTATTCTCTATGCTCATAATCAGGCCCAACATGCTTTCGAAAAAAAAATTAAACCTCCATAAATTCATACCTTGTTTGACCGTCTTGCTATTGGGTATTCCAAGTCCTCAATTTTACGGATTATCCAAAATTCATGTAATATTTTAAATTTTTCTTCAATAAAGTAAAAGTTCATGTTCAACTTGTCTACCCAAAATTTTATAAGACTTTATTCTGAAATACCTCTACGCCCTAAGGTAGGAAACAAAATAGTATTGTGTTGATTGCTGAATGAGCCAAGTGACTGCGAACCATCTGTTGCGGTAGTGTAGTTGGAGTAAATCCGTAAAATTGAAGACTTTCAATACCTGGGAGCAAGACGGTCAAATAAGGTATAAATTTTTTTAGACTTAATCTTATTTTCGGTAGCATGTTGGGCTTGATCATGATAATAAAAATATATATTTGGACTATATATTTTATTTGAAAGAGCAAAATAGTCACTAATTAGGCTCAAGAACCGAAACTGATAATATTTTAAAAGTAACTTCGAAATATTTAAGAATTGAAAATAAACTATGGGCAATATATAATAACGAAAACTGTAATTATCCCACATGTCTTTTTCTGACAATGTTTTAACGAGGGATTGTTATAAACGCAAAGTAGGAAAATAAATGACCATTAATAGTATTCAATTATATTTCATACGTTTTTGCTTCAAAAAATATAAAATATCAAGAAAGTCATTAATATAATGTTACTTAAAAGCTTATATAAATAGATATTGTACATATGGGTAAAATTTATTTTAATCCCTTATTTTTAATTTTAAGTTTAAAATAGTCTTTGTCTTTTTAATTCACTTCAAATTAGTCTCTTCAATGAGTGATTTTCCTATATTATCCTCCTTATGAAACTCTTTTTTTATTATTATTATTATATAAAATCATTTGACATTCACTTTTTATTTTTAATTATAATTTGGTCCTTTTATTTTTAAATTTAGAAAAATTAACTGTTTTAATTGAAATAATTTATTGTTGGCCCTCAAATAATAACTGAATCAATGATATATTAATATAATTATTGTGAATTTAATGAACTTATCGAATTTTTCAAATAAAAAATTGAATAAATAAGTTGGAGAAAATAGTTTAAATAAAAATATAGAGCAAAAAATATTTAAATAAAAAAATTGAAAATTAGAGCATAAATTAAGAAAATAAATATTTCAACTAAATTGAAGAATGGGGCATATAAACTCCTTAATTCATTTAGGGATTCTTTTATTTGAAAATTTTTAGAATTTCAATAAATTCAAGACAATTATGTTGATATATCATTCTTAAATTATTATCTATACTTTTATATAATTGAACATCACCATTTTGTTGTCTTCAATTTTTTTTTTTTTTGTCCTTTTTTATTTTTTAAATTATTTTATTAATTTGCATTTTTTTCTTCTCGATTTCTATTTCTCTTTTTCTTCTCTCACTCTTTTTTTTTTAGATAATTTCTCATAACTTTTTTTTATTTTTTATTTGTCCAATTAATATAGATACTTTTAAAATAATAAGTAATTTATAAAATATTTAAAATTAAATGTGCACAAATATTTGAATAAACATCTAATGATAAATTTTTCCAATAAAAAAAATTATAATTTCCTAAGCTAATGTATGAAGGACCAAATTGTAATAAAAAAAAATAGAGAGAAGAAAATAAAATAAAATTTTGTAAAAAAAACAAATTTTGATAGGTATGAAAAATTAACTATTGGAAGGATTAATTTAAAATTAATTGAAAGATAGAAACTATTTTAAATTTAAAATCAAATGTCTAAATAAATTTTACCCTTGTACATATTGTTAAATATTTAAAAGTCTGCGAAAGTTTATGATATTTCATGATAATTACTATTTTTCTTTACATCATCTTATAATAAAAATTATTATCACTAAATATATACTCCAATTTAAAAACACGAATTCCGTCGTTGTCTAGCCTATCAATCACACTTCTCCTTCTTTTCTTCTTTTTTCTGGAAAATATTGGAAAACTCATAAAGCGGACATCAGATATAGGTTAAAATAAGGATTAAATGCATTTGTGGTCACGTAACTTACATTATTTGGAGTTTTAATACTTCAACTTTTTAGAATAATATTTTCATCCTACATCTTTTTAATTTTCGTATTTCAATCCTTTTATTTGCCAGAGTTCAACTACACCAGCGAGAAAAGTGAATTTCGACAAAAAAATATTTGAAATTGCGAAATTATAAAATACAGGATCAAAATATTACATTAAAAGGTTAAAAAAATAAAAATACTGACATAAATGAACCAATAGAAACAAAGCCCTTAATTTTAGAATGTCACACAGATACACATATTTTTCCAGCAAGAATGTTGAATTCCAACGAAAAAAAAATTAAACTCAAGAAATTAAAAAAAATAGAGGACAAAAATGCCAAGTAACTAGTTTCAGAACCCAAAATGCATTAAAGATGTAAAAATAAATACATAATTTTGTACACAGTAAAGAATTGTTTTTGTACTTAAATATTCAGTAAATAATTTGATCTACCGTCACTTTCTCAAATTATCTAAGGAACTCGAATAATACTACCTATGAATACATAATCTATCAACTTCATCTGCTTATATACGGACAATATATGAACCAACAGAAACTTCAAGAGTGGATTTCAATGCAACCAATGACAACCTGCGTAGCATTCGAGTCAAGTTACAGAAAACTTAGACGCCTAAGCATAAACAGAGCAATTAAAACTCCAATCCCACTACTACAAATACGTGTTGCACATCAATCTCTGCCAATCTACTAAGAAATAAGCTCAGTTCCAACTGCTGATTGCGATGGCTCGAGTCCCGAATTTCGTTAACTTCCCATTCCCATACTTCCCTCCTTCTCCACCAAGTGTGCCACCACCCAACAACCACCCTCCATCCCCTCCGAAAGTGGCACCACCTCTGCCACCTACCAAAGCACCTCCACCACCCAAATTCCCAACTCCACCGCCACCGCGCCAGGCTCCTCCTCCTCCTCCGGTTCCATCTCCTCCACCACCACCTCATTTTGTTCCATCTCCACCACCACCTCATATTGTTCCATCTCCACCACGCCCTGTTTTTCCACCCTCTCCACCTCATATTGTTCCATCTCCACCACGTCCCATCTCCCCACCCTCACCACCGCCTCCTCCAGGACACCATTCCACTGTAATCATCTTTGTTTTTGTCTCGATCGGTGGAGTATTCTTTCTTGCATTTCTTGCAGCCGCTCTTTTCTGCTGCATTAAGAAGAGAAAGAAGAGAATTGTTCAGGAAACAGATAAATTCAAAATTGATGAACATGTTAAAGTCCAAGAAGCCATTTTACCTGGTCCACATGGGACACAAACTGTTGTGCTGACGATCGATGAGGATGTGCACATTGAGGAAGAAATCAAGAAGAATGAGGTAAAAGCAGAAAGCTCACATGTGGGATCACCAAAATTCAATTCTCAGGCTTTGGAAATGGCAGGATCCACATCTGAGTCTACCCATCATCATCATCATCATCATGATCGTAAAGAGTGATTTGCAAGAACAAATTGAGGACCAAGCAGTAATCTTTATTACATTCCTTTTTTCTATATCAATTTGTAATTAATAAATTGTAACATCTGACTATTGGAAGTATCAAAAATAAAATGATGAATTGTTTAATGTGATGTCAAACAATAACCACACTCATATTGTCTCTTGAAGAAACAAATAACACAATAAACAAGATGAGCAGTTTTCGTTTAGATGCACTGAGTGAAATTGATAGAAGCAAAGGGATTCCGGAGATGCTGCTTATGACATCCAAGTTTACTTCTCATCAAGGGAGCTTTCACCCTACCACATCGATAGTTTTTATCTGCTTTTTAGATGCTCAGCTGCTTATTGCCAAATCCCAGCCCCAGAAACCACAACTCTATTTCTTAAAATCCTACTTCCACAGAAAGAGAGAATTTATTAATTGTCTGGTTAGGAAACCAAAATTCCTTCTTAGGGGATCCTTGCAAGTGAAAATAAGTTACAAAGAAAGTGGTATATTTATCCGCAACGAAAGATGGGATGTTTGAAACAAAAATGAAAAGTGGAAAGAAAACTAGAGCAGGAGTGTCGGCAAAAATTTGTGGGAGAAAATTACAACTTTTAGCTTAAATATGCAGTTCAATAAGCATAAACACTAAATCAAAAGTCTTTTCAAATATTTTTGACAAAAAACTCATAAACACTAAACTCGTATATTTCAAACACCTCTTTAGTTCACCTACACATCACATGGAAAGAGGCGAGTAGACACAGAGCAAATGAAGTGAATAAATGATGTTAACATTCCTGAGTATGCATTTCGATTGTGTAATGTTCTTAAATACCAGGAAGTTGATCTTAGCGAAACTAAACTATATAACTGAACACTTGCACCATATGAACCTGCTAAATCTCTGAAGATTAAGGTCTTCAATTTTCAAGAAAAATTAACAAGGCACCGTTGATTAATCACACAATTCTACAAAGTCAGTAAGATACTTTCACTTCAGTCTGGTCTTGTTAGTTTCACACCTAGACCAAAAGTGTCAGTCAACTCTTTTAATCTCAAAACTTCTATATATAAAAAATGATGAGACATATAAATATTTATCAGACAAGACGCAAAATTCCACTACATCAATTTTCTTTGGTCGGAACTGTCGTTGCATGACCAATTTTCTTCAAGACATTTAGTAACAAACTCGACATTGACTTAAATCTCTTTTTCCTAAAATAAGAGTATCACTCCACCTCTACCAATCAAATCTAAGTAATAACTGAACTAAACTTTCTCAAAAGTAAAAAAAAACAGAGAAATTTAAGTCAAGCTGGATATTGTTATTAGTCTTGACTTTGGTCATCCCTAATGGTGTTGGGCGAGGAAAACTGGTCATGCAATGACTGCGTCAACCAAAAAAGTTGGTGTAACGAAATTGTGCAACTTGCTTTTTTTTTTTTTTCCCCACTATTATGGTGATATCTTTCATGCCATTTTAAGCACCACATCAAATTAACTAAGTTTCCCTATCAACGGACAAACATCTTTGGGAAATAGATAAATAAACTATGAAAATGTCATAAGCAGCGGTAAGACAGAGGCAATCAGCTAAAATTGACATGATAATCATGGGTTTAACCACATCTTAGATTCTCGGCATGAACAGAACTAAAATCAGCAGCACCAAAAGAAACATCTAAGATATCGGAAAAAAACCCATCATAAGTAGCTGTTGCAATTCATCATATCCCTCAGTCCTCCAACATTTTCCCGAAATTTCAACAAATCTTGCTCCACCACCAAACTTATTCCAAAATCGATAGATTTAAATATGGCACCAAAAATAGCTAAGACATCATGTTGGCAATCATGGACAGTTAATCAGGTAATCACACAGGTCACAGGCATATAAAGAGTTGTTTTGTTGTCCTGAGTGACTGAAATATGGTCACACCTAAGTTGATTGGTTACACATCTTGGTTGTTAACTTTTTATAGCAGAAAAATCTGACAATGCGTGAACTTTGGCTCGTCTACAAGCCTCCAATTGAAACCTTGCATCTACACGCGTGCTTTGCGCGAGATGATGGACGAATTTACGGACACGGGTTTACTCATTTCAATGGACTGCTACTAGAGCACTCCATTTGATTGCATACACTTTAAACCCTTGAAGAACATTTGATGCCACATAAAGTTAAAATTTATGAATCCTTATCAGAACATAAACAAGGGAGACTACTAACTCTCTTGGAAGGTTCTTGAACCACTCTTCTGCTCGGTGACTTGCATCTTGTGGTTAGAAATTAATGGCTTTCTAGATATTCCTTTAATTAATCATAGATATTTTCATATTTCTAAATCCCAGAAAAACACATCAATGAGGAATAGTAATATTAATATGGTTCTGCAAAATTTAGAGAAATAAAAACAAGTTGAAGGAATTCTCAGAAAGACAATGGCTTCCAAGGAAGCCATTAATTTTAACCACAAGACGCACGTCGATGCGCAAGAAAGTCCATTGTAAGTATAAATTATACACCAACCAAATGAATTGTTTCCCAACAACAACTATATCTATTAAGTTTATAACCTGGAAAAAATGCAAGCAACCCCGTTGTGATATTGCAAATGAGAAAATTAACCCCTATGAAAGAAAAAATAGCAATTTAACTCTCTATATTTTTTAAAATAAAGCAATTTACCTCATTATATAGGGAGGTAAATTATTTTATTTTCAAAAGCACATGGGTATTATGCTATTTTATTCATAAGGGCAATTTGCTCACTTGCAAATCACTTGCAAAACCACAGGGTAAATTGCTATTCACCTCCTTTATGAGATACCAACACCAAAAATCAAAATTACGAAAGTACAAACCATATACATCTCATATAAAGATACAAATCTCTAAAGTCAAGTCGGCGACGGATCTGCCGATGAATTGCTTCATAACAATAAATTTTCAGTACCAATTAGAAGAGATGGACAGTAAATTAAAATCTCAGTGAAAATAAATAAATAAATTCCTCCAAATTCGAACAGTAAAGCATACCCTTCTGATACATTATGAACCATCTGTTACCGCATTGTCGGGTAATCGATGAAACTGAAAATTCACTTTCGCCGCCAGCCATCCCTTTTCCGTAGTCCAGATATCTTCCATGAACTCAGTCCCCGAATTTAGGCTTGCTGTCCATTTTCTTACACTTGTATAGTTTGGTGGGCTTCAGGTCCATTTCTCTTGTGTGGTGAGAAATTACTTTATGTAAAAATAAATAAATAATTGGAGAGGCATTGAAACTTACCATCCAATTCCACCCATTAATCCAATAATTAGAACTGAAAATGGATAAATGGAAAGGGTAAAAAAATTGATTAAATTACATTAAAAATTATATATATATATTAAATTAAATGTTTGTGTAAGGGTTCTCGTGGGGCGGAGACCCACCCAAACTCATGAAAATCCTAATTTTTAAAATTCGATCCGCCTTGATCTCCATTTTTTAGGACCCAAACCGCCCCATCAAAAATAAGTTCGAGGCAAAATTTCCCAAACTCAAATCCAATTTACACCATAAACCCTATATATGTCCTTATAGCACATATATAAGACCATTTCTATTGCTTCAAATCCAAGTAAAATAATTAATGGCATAATATATATATATATATATATTATATCCAATAAAAATGTTTCTTAAACAAAATACTTAAATCGCTTCCACAAAAATCTCATCATTTTCTTGGCATATAGATTGATACATGATGCTTTCACCTCCAGATAATATTACCACTTACGTGTTAGCATTTGCACCACTCAAGAAAACACATTTGATCAAAATAACAACAATTTGGACATAAAATTTAACAAAAACGGCTCCACATAAAGAAATTTCAAACCACAATTCCACTTCCACTCCAACTGCATCAGCGAGAACAGTACTTCGGCCATCAATTCCTGGAAAACCCCGTCAGGAAAATGGCAGCTCTTGACCTATTCAAGCTCTCCTTCCTTGTGAGTCTTCTCTCCAGTAGCCCAAACTTGGTGAAGAGGGAGACTGGTGTTGCCGTATTCCCTCCCACGTGCAACCGCATAGAGTGCCCAAGCTACGACGTCATTCAGAGCGGCGAAGGGTTCGAAATCCGGCGTTATAATTCCAGCGTGTGGGTTTCCACTCAGCCTATTGATGATATCTCCTTGGTTGATGTCGGCAGAATTGGTTTCTTCCAGTAAGATTTTTCCTTTCCTTGCTCTTCTTTTCGCTTTCCTTAGCATCATTCGTGTGTTTTGCTTCAGATTAAGTTTATATACAATACAAAAAAATGGCTCAATAGCTACGAACAAATTTTATGCAAAAATCAACATCGAGCATTAATCAGTAAAAATTCCCGTTGTTAATATGTATTATTTAATATATATTTAAAATAATTTATTGTCAAATTTGTTAGCAAGTGAATTTTTATTAGCAAGTAAAATTTTTATAATAAATAATGTAAATTAGTAACGAAAACTTTACTTATTGGTTAGCACAATGCTGATTTTTTCATAACTATTAAGTTATTTTCTATATTTTTACATAATTATAGAAATTGACCACCCCCCCTAGCAATCAAAATCCAGGGGTATTGTTAACATTTGGGGAGTTTGTGTAATTTCTCAAAAAATAAGAGTTATTTGTGTAAATAATATTGACGTTTTTTGCAAGTGTACGTGTATTTTTCCAAAAGAGATGGATTGTTTGTGAAATAGACCATATTAGTGGGGTAGATATAATTATTCCTTTTTTATACAATTACATTTATTATGTGTTTGGTGCACCTATAATTAAAAAAAAAAAATCACGAATTTTCCTCAGAGTCATGATTGACTCATTAACATAAATATGTTTGTCTTGCACATTTACAGGCTATTTGACTACATCCAGGGCAAGAATAGTAACCATCAGAAAATAGAAATGACAGCCCCAGTGATCACCCAAGTAAAACCCAGTGATGGACCCTTCTGTGCCTCATCCTTTGTTGTTAGCTTCTACGTTCCTAAAGAAAACCAAGCCACTGCCCCTTCAGCCAAAGGTCTCCATCTCCAAAGGTGGGGACTCACCTACGTAGCCGTAAGGCAATTCAGCGGGTTCGTCATGGACGACGAAGTTGGGGAGGAAGCTGCTGCATTGTACGCCAGCATCGCTGGGACTGTTTGGTCGGATGCCATCGACAAGAGCCATGCAGGCGACGCTGCGACAGAGTACATTGTTGCACAATATAATTCTCCGTTTGAGTTTAAGGACAGAGTGAACGAGATTTGGTTGACGTTCGATGTGGAGGATGGCTTGGTAGTTTGAGGAGGAATTATAGATCAAAGTTGTTGTATGGACGATAATACAGATTATTCGAAATTGATAGCGGTGTATTCGGATATTATCAGAAGTTATAGAAATAAATGTATTTGAGGATATGTTCAAAAATTCTAGAAGATAATAACACTGTATAGTAAAAGTGTATGTAAGTTACTATTCATTTGTATATGGTCTATAAACAAATACTTTTTTAATAAACCTAAAATTTTATACCATTTTAGGCGAGCATTAGCTACAAGATGCAAAATGAATGGATATATATATATATATATATAGACTAAAATTGCTCTTGAAAAGCTATGTAAGGATAAAATTATTCGAAATTGGGTCAAAGGACTGAAATTAAGCAATTTTGAAAGTTATCGAACTAAAACTAAAATGGATAAATTTAAAAGACTAAAATTAACAGCAGGCAAACTTAAAGAAATAAACAAATAATTTTTCCCAAAAAAAAGTGGCTTTATTTAATGTGGATGTCAAACCCGGAAACATCAATCTGATAAAAATGTAAATTCAGGACTCTGGACTGCAGCAGCACCTTTCTTCCATCCCGTTTGAAGCTACTTCACCAAGTCTTGATGGGATCGGAAAAGGTCGAGAGCTTCACCGGTAGGTGAATTTGTGGAGATCCGCAGTTTCCTGTAGTGTTCAAAATCGAAAGGGGCGTAAAGGGGAGGATGTTTTGAATCCACCAGCTCCGGCAGTACTGCCACCTTCTCATCTTTAGGAGGCAAAACAAACAAAGCGATTGTGATACGAACTGCTGGCTTGTAGCACTGCACCCGGTGCTTCACATTGCAGAACCTTCCATTGCTCCACACCTTTACCATATCAAACATTCAACAATGGGTCGTTAACGTGAACTAAAATCGCATGTAGTTGATGTTAGAACGACGTGTTAAAGTTATCTGCATTCATGTCTCTTGAAAAATTACACATGACAGTCAATTTGCTCTAACCGGCATTAAAATTTTACACTCATCATTTTTTTCTGAGTTCATTAGCTTTACCTTTAAAATTATTGATAAATTATGTCAAGCTTTCACGAGGTTTGATACAATTTTCATTTTTTGTAAAAGTAAAGAAGTTAAAAGCAGTATTACCTACCTTACCAACATCTCCGACATTAACAACAAGAGTTCCAGGTACAGGATCAACCGAAATCAGTTCTCCAGTGGCGTCGTCCTCAGCCTCCAAGCCATTAACATTCTCATCGTCGTGCAGTATGGTAAATAACCCAGCGTCTGAATGCAAGACCGCACCCGTTTGCCCCACCGTTTCAGGACCGTAGTTGTATTTGTTCATTTTCAACTGGCATATCCCCTCCTGGAAAAGGTCACCAGTCAAGCCCAGACCCTCCAACAACTTACTCCCCAGGAGCCGTACAAGTTGCCTGAGAGCATTAGTATACTTGTCTATTATCTCCCTGCAAAAATTGATCAAAAAACAAAAGCCAAGATTAGAGATTGTGTCTTATTTTGAAGATTTTAAGTGAATAGGTTTATATAAGACGTATATTAATTACATAACAAGTATAATGCATTCATTATAAAATTGATATAAATTTGTCCAAACTCGATATGAACTAGAATTCTAACATGTGGTCTTAGGATACACAATGACATAAGAATTTGCATGAATTAATTCAGACATAATATGTACCTTTGATGAGGGGAGGCATCCATCTGCGAACAAAAATACTCGACAGCATTAGGCGAGGCCATATCGTATAAACTCAAGCTGTCGAAGAAGGGACTGGCCAAGTTCGGCGGGGTGTAGCCCTTGGAAGGCTCGTGAGGATTGGAGTTTCTTCGCTTCACTTCCAAGGGAAGATCCAGCAAAGACCGCACGGCAGCCTTCATTTCGGACATGAGGGACATTGGAATTCCATGGTTCATCAGCCTGAAACATCCTAGTTCTTCGCAAGCTCTCACTAGTTTCTCAGGCAGACTTGCCGAATCTTCTATGTCTATGACTGGAACTGACTTCTTGGCCGCCATTCGTTGCAATAACAATCTCTCTACGGCTCGCAAAATTGCTGTGTGTTTTTTCTGCAGGCAGAGCATTGTTTTATAGTGGGATTTGCAGTTTGGCTGATTAATAATAAATTTCAATTACTAAATCAGAAAAATTATTATCCAAACTTGATTCGGTAAAACTCATTCAATTTACTCTGTGATTGGTGTAATGATTGGTCATTTTTCAAAAATTATATCAATCACATGATAATTATATCGCACTTGTCATATAATTGATTCAAATTCAGCCGAATTAGATCCGAATAAAAATTCCGCTGATTTATTTTTAAATTGAGGGAATAATTTTCTTTTCCTTGCACTGATAAGTAAACTGCCCTGGAATTGCGTATCAAAGTTTATTTCTACATGTGATGGGTTTTTTATTTGGTGGCTGCTGAAATCGATTGAACTTTCAAATGCATCGAGAACCAGGCATTGGCCTGACACTCCCGAAATGGCTGAAACTATAATCAGAATTACGTTAATACTTGCATATAATTTTAAATATTATTACAAAAACTTGTACTAACCTAAAATGTTTTTTAAGCTTTCAATTTTATTTTATTTTTGATAATTAATTACAAAGAGCTCCTCTTAAAACCAACCAACTCTCCAAGAAAAACGACTAGCTAGATGATATTTGAGTTAGAATTCAAACTTGTTGACGCGGACAACCATCAAAGGACAACGGCCCTCTTATAATTGATATAATTATAAATATTCCTCAATATTTGAAAATTTATCAATATCTTCTGATTTTAACATTCGTTTAACAAGTAGTCAAATCCGTTAGTCCCCATTAGGTTATAGTGAATTGACCAAAATGTTTTTTTTTTTTTTTTTTTTAGTTATGAATTATAAATTATTTTTTAAAAAAATCTGAATTTTTTTAATGGACTAAATGGATAATTTTTTTTAATTTTTTCTACCCACCACCTCGTCTGATTTTTTTACAATATTTTAATTTAAAAAGAAAAAAAAATACGCCAACGACAGAATTGACAATTCCAAACATCCATCAAATGATTACATAATTTCATCAAATATCATGAAGTATTTATAATTTTTCAAACAACAAGAAGGGCATTCGTAATTATGTCGAACCTCATGGGAACTCAATGTAATTTACTCTATTTTTTTGCAATGACTAACTACTTATTTGATTCAGGTGAACAATGAATACATAAGAAATGTAAGTAAAAAGAAATATATAAGAAAAGACTTCAAATTTAACATAAAAAAGAGCCAAAGTAAAAGTGGATCTATACGAAATTCTCCGTAGCTGATGAAACCCTTGTAATGTGTTGTGATATTATTGGTGTCCCTTTGCACGATATATTATTCGTGTGGTATTTTAGCCTCATATATATATATATATATATTATATATATATTAAAAAAAAAAAAACGTCTATCCCTAACAAGATTTTTTTAAAATAAATAAGCTGTACATTAATTGCTTCGGCACCATATCTTATCTTTAGAATAAAGTACTATAAAAATGAAGTCTAAAATTTATTAGGTTAGATTAGATGAACCCATAATGTTGAATTTTAATTACGGAAATGGGCAGATGTACAAGAAGGAACATGGGTGGTTGCAGTCTGTACACAGTCTACCTTGTCTGCTGCCCATGAAAGCAAATTGTGGATTAAACAACTCTTGTGAGCATGATATGTCTGCTCTTTTGTGGCCAAAATTCTACACAAATTCCGAGTTGACTGATTTAATAAATCGGGAGAATTAATTAAAAAATGTAAAAAAAAAAATTAATTACAATAATGGGGTTAAATGACAAACTTAAGAAAAATAGGCAGCACCGCGGTCACTCAGCGCGGTGCTGCAATTTTTTTTAAAAAAATATATATAAAAAGCATGGCCCAATTTTTTTTTGCAGCTTCGCGGTAGAAAATTGCGGTGCTGCAAAAATCTATTAAAAAAATTAAAATTTAATATATAATAATAAATTTAATATTTTTTATTAATATTGTGTGTAAAAAATTAATAATGTAATATTACATCACTATTAATATTGTGTACAAAAATTGATAATAATCATATTATATGACTTTAGTAAAATAATGATACTAAGCAAATTTTTTTAAAAGTAATTATTATTAAAATATATTTTATCCTAAAAAATATTTTAATTTAATAAAAAATTATAATATTTTTATTAATACTCTATATAAAAAATTAACAAAAATAATATTGTGTACAAAAATTAATAAAAAGATCCCCCATTAGTCAAAATTCATCGATTTTGCTGATATAAACAAACAAATAAAAAGAATTACCTCCAATTAACTTATTATTGATTTATTGTAGGTCAAATAAATATTTTTGTGATCGAATTACCCTCATACGTCTTCACGCGTTAATGCATGTTAGGATGTACTTTCACCGTTATAAGGGTAGTTTATTCAATTTTCATTCAATTTTTTTGTTAATACCAACAAATTTGATAAATTTCTATTAATGGAAAGACTTATTTATTAGACAGAAGCAAACCTCAAGGGTGTTAGATATAATTTTTAAAACCACAGGAAATACGTATAATTACATCAAACTTCAGGGAAAGGGAGTGTATCCATTATAATTATTATTAATTTTTGTACACAATATTAATGAACAGACAATATTACTTTTGTTAATTTTTTATATAGAGTATTAATAAAAATATTATAATTTATTATTAAATTAAAATATTTTTAAAGATAAAAATACATCCTAATAACAATTATTTTTAAAAGAATTTACTTGGTATCATTATTTTACTAAAATCATATAATATGATTATTATCAATTTTTTGTACACGATATTAATAATGATATAATATTATACTATTAATTTTTTATACATAATATTAATCAAAATATTAAATTTATTTTTTTAATAGATTTTTACAGCACCGTGGTTTTTCACCGCGGTGCTGCAAAAAATATTAGGCCAAAGTTTTGTTATATATATATATATATTTTTTTAAAAATTCGCAGCACCGCGGTCAGTGGACGCGGTGCTGCCTACTTTTTTCAAAATCTTCATTTCCACTCCATTGCTGTAACTATTTTTTTTATATTTTTTAATTAATTTTCCCGATTTAATCATACCATTTATAATGTAAACACATTCTAAAAAATTATATTGGATAATATCACATAAAAATATGGTTCGAACACGCCTTAGATATATATCGAATGAGGTGTTTGAAAATATAAAATAAAAATATAAAAAAGCATATGGTATCGGACACGTTTGTTGGTACGCTCAACATGTTTTGGATACATTTAAAATTTTTGGTATAATTTCAAAATGATTTGGGCTGTAAAAAATCAAAAAATATATATTTTTGGACTGAATAACAAAGAAAAAGAATTAATTTACTCCTCTCAAATTAAAAGTTTTTGTATTATATTACTAAAAATTTTAGAGATGGTCATACTAATTTAACTAATTTGGATGATTAGAAGATCTTTGTTGCATACTTTTTATTATAAATTGATTATGTATATTTTTAAAGCCGCATCTGGTGAAGAGTTTAAATATAAAAAATGCTAATTTAATATTTTATCTTGATATTTTTCATATTGCATAATTTTGTGAGAATTGAGAATATATGTGATAAAAATAATATTATATATAGTTAAATCAATACCGTACTGTGTTCTAATTTTCTTGTATCTCCTCATCCATGTCTTCTCGTATCTGTATCTTCAAATTTATGACCATACATCATAGCATAGCACCTTCTTTTTCAAAACATAATTTAAAATTACCCTAACAAACATAAATTGATAATACCCATTAAAAAAAACACTTAAATTTACATTATAAATAATTTATAATAATTTGTTTATAGTCATACTATCTCGTATCAACGTTCTGTTGATACAACATTGAGAAGATCAATTATCTTTTTAACTAGTAAAATACAAAATTATATTATATTATCGCGAAATGACTAAACATAATATTTTTTTTATCAACATAATTAGACACATCTAGAAGAAAATATCATTTCAGATCAACCAAAAATCTACTAGAGAGGACAAACATCGTCATTTTGCAGCAAGTAATACGACGTTATTTCATAAGCACGCAGCTAGAAAAGCAAAATTGAACGTATTGAACAAAACAATAGGTTGTAATCATACATGCATCATTGTAATAATTGAAAGTGAAACGAGGGTTGTAGTTTGTGCAAGTGGAGTCGTCCTGTATAGTAATATTCAAACGTGGACGATGCTTTTTGGCTCACAGCTGCCAAAGTTGATTTGTCCTTTTGGCTCAACTAGAAATGCCTCACGCCTGTCATATTTTGCTTTCTTAACAAATGGGCTCTTCTGCCCTTTTTAGGATATCAAGAAGGTCCTTAGAAAAGAAGAAAAAATTAGTATCTGGAAGATTATTTCATCGCCGAAACGTCATTACTTAGTATGATTGTGATTTTACAATAGTAAGAAAAACAAATTTTTGCTCGAACTTAATTCAATTGAACTAATTCAATCACAGAGTAAGTGTAATAAGTTGTTCTGTGATTGATAATTTTTTTTAAATTGTACACCAATAACATGGCAAGTTTATTACAATTGCTATATAAATGGTTTAGGTTCGATCGAATTAGGATCGAATAAGAATATCCCCTAAAATTGTAAGTTTGAGTTTTATGAAAAAGAGTAGGGTTTTTCTTTTTTACCCCTCATTTGAACCTTTTTATTGATGAATCATTGATGGCGACGGAGCAGAAAAATAATTTATTAGACCTATCATAATTTAATTAATTAATTTATTGTATAAAATATTAAATTTATCAAAAGTACACAAAAAAAGAAGAGAAATTTGATGACATAAAAAAGTGAGAGACAATTTTTATATTGTCATTAATTATATATATTTAGCGATAATAATTTTATTTTATCTCAATAATAAATTTTATAATTGCAATAGTGATTTTTAGTTTTCAGCATTAGTTTGTTATTGGTAAAAAATTAATAACAAAAAATAATACATAAAGTTGTCACTACATATAGACAATTAGACACATATATAATGACGACCTCGTGACAATAAATAATTTATGCCATTATATTTTATTATTATTTAATTATCAATATAGATGTTATCACTCATTACTAGAAAATAAGACATATACTATAAATAATATTGCAACGGAATTAATTCCGTAGCTAATGAGCTGGACCGACAATGAATAATTCGTAGTAAATTGTGTATTAAAATTATTCAAAAAAAAAAAGATATGTAGGCAACAAAGTAACTACAAATATTTTAATTCTGTAGCTTTGGAGATGGACTAACAATGGATATTTTGTAGCAAATTATGTATTAAAAATATTCAATGAAAATTAGGTACATAGCCAACAAAATGACTACAAATATTGCAACAAAGTGTACTCCATTGCTAGTGCAACAAATTAGCTACAAAGTTTTGTATAGAGAATAATTTAAAGATAAAAATATGGAGTATCTTATTTACAAAGTGAACTACGGAATTATCGTAGTTTTGGAAATAAAACTTGCTACGAAGTCTCATTTGCAGTGAAAACAAAAATGACTACAAATATTTTGTCACTATAGCAATGGATATAGCTACATAAATTCTATTTCTATAATAACGACATTGCTACGGAATTTTGGTGGAAAAAATTGCTACATAATAATTTCCTAGCTATGGAATTGAAAATTAATTGCTACAAAATTTTTATTTATATTGCGACAATATTGGTTATGGATTTTCTATTACTATTTGTGATATCCCATCCCACATCGATTATGAACTAATAAGATAAACAATATATAAATATTGGGCAAAGAACTCAAGTGAATCAATCGAATGCTAGCTTTTTCATGAGTTGTTATTAATTGAATTTCAGAATACACTCGGATGTGTTTGAAGGCAATTCTCGCTTCCAACAGGCTCGAAAGCCCTGGGCGTGACAAATGGTATCGGAGTCGACCACCTGATAGAGTCGGGAACTAAATGCAATAAGAGACCAAGTGCTACGTGCATGGAAACGGGCCCGGTCCGGACACTAGCTACAAAACCTACCTAGATTATATACATAGGAATCCGTAGCCATGAGATAGCTACGAAAATTAAAATAAGTATAGCAAAGATTAGCTATAGAGGTATAAGTTTCGAAAATAGCTAAAATTATTTTTGTAGCTATAGAGACGTATATAAGTCCATCTGCTACGGCAAGATAGAAGCGAATGCCGTATTTTCTAATAGTGACTAATTATCTAAAGTGATAACTTTATGCACAATTTTTCATATTAATAATTATGTAATGACAAGATCAAAATTATTATGATCACTTAATATATTTGTTAACTAATTTTTTTTATAGTGGACTTTAAATATATACAATAATACTTGCAAATTAAATACAATATATAATGATAATATAATTAGTAAAAATTATAAAATAAGGGGCGTGTATGTTGGTTGGAGAGGGAGGGAATATACGTCCAAAGTCCTATCGGCCGCTAGGGCTTGATAGGGGTCGCTTCGCCCCTCATCATTAATGTATGTAATTATTTAAATATATTAAAGGATATAATGAATTATATATTATATAAAAATAAGATTATACCATGTTTTCCACTGCATTTTTACTCTTCAACCAATTGGAAGGAATATTCAAAGGTCAATTCAATGGGGGAGATAGGGGTGTTTGGCTCTTTTCTTGCTTGATGTAGTACTAATATTCCTTGGGTGGACTCTTAGTCCCTTTTCATACCCAATTATGAAAATAAATTTAACTTATTTAAAAATAATAATTGAATTATAATTTTTTTATACAGAGTCCAAATTTTCTTTCTTTTTTTTTTTTTTTCATTTCATTCAATCCCGTAAATTCACTCAATCATTAATTGTAAAACAGTTCTTACACATTAATAAAAGGGATAATTGTACTCCTCTTCCCTAAAATTTGATATAATTACATGTAAACCCTTTTTAGAAATTGCATCTACACCCCTAGTATTTGATTCCGTCCAACAAATAAATCCCACCATTAGTCAAAAATCACTGAAATTCTTGATGTTAACAAAAAAAATTAAATGAAAATCGATATTATCTTTGGTTTTTATTACTGATTTATTGCAGGTTAAACAATTTTTTTTCGAATTAAACTACCTTACAATGGTGAAGATATACCTCCTTACATACATTAACACGTGAAGACGTATGAGGGTAATTTGATCATAAAAAAATATTTATTTGATCTGCTAATATAGTTAGTAATAAGTCAATCTAGGGTAAAAAATTTTAATTTTTTTTATTAATATTAACAAATTCGGTGAATTTCAACTAACGAATGGACTTATTTGTTAGACAAAAACAAACCTCAGGACTGTTAGATGTAATTTTTCAAACTCAAAAGATTTATATGTAATTACACTAAACCTCATGGAAGGGGTGTGTAATTATCCCTTAATAAAATGTAATAGATTCAGATAGACTGCTAATATAAATAGCCGAACATAAATAAACTAGGGAGGATTACATTAACACACTGATTTATGGTCTATTTACACAACTCATTTCTACTTTTTGATGATACACGTACACCCATCAGAACCAATATTATTTACACAAATTATCCATATTTTTTGAAAAATTACATGTACACTCCCCGAAAATATTAACACCATTACACAAATTATCCCTGGTTGTGATTCACAATAATATTTTTTGTAATTACGCAAATACAAAGATGATTTGTACAAATAAATAATAAATTATAAATCAAAGATGTAAATATACTTATCACTAATATAAACTAAGGACTAAGATCTTTTGCTATTTTTCTAATAATAATTATTCTCTTGAAATCAAGGAATGTGTTTCAGGGGGACAATTTCCACAACCCTTGGCTGTATACTGTGAGTGCAGATTATTGAATTGTAAATGAACTGGGACTTGACATCAAAAGATTTTCATTGACAACGACCTAATACACCCTCAATCAAGTGAATCACGTGTTAGCTCATTTTTAACTATATTAATGTATTGGGTAAATTATTTATATATATACTAATTTAAAAAGGAAATGAGCTCCATACTCACAAATTACGATTAATGGTACCACCTCACCAATTTTTTGTAAAGTAAAAAACGCCATTTAACTAATAAAATAGCTAATTTATTTAACTTTCAAAATTATATTTAACTAATACGATTAATGGTACCACCGCACCAATTCTTTTATTATTTTTTTTAACGTAAAGTAGTGATTTGTATATTTTGCTTTTACTTATAATATATTTTAAAACGTGAAAAATTATTTATTATATGCACGCAGGAATTACGTGCCGCAACTGCTAGTATTAAAAATAAATAAAAAAAGGTCCTCCGCAGTAACAAATGGCAGGTAATTATACCACAACACAATTTTTTGTCAAGCAAAAAATGCCCTTCAACTGATAAGATAACCAACTTATTCAACTTCTATAAAAAACTGACAGACATAACAAAGTGCAAATTTTACAAAATTGAGATTATAAATTAATACCAAAAAAATTTAATAGTAAAGTGTAAAGGGCAAAATCTTATTTACACTTTAAATTTGAGATATTTTAAGATTCTCTCCTTAAGTCAAATCTGACAACTCCATACTGACGCAAGATCCATAGAACTCGAGCGTGCGGCATCTCTTCGGAAGCTTCAAGGTTATATTTCAATTTATATTATTAATTTATACAATATTTTTTATACTAAAAAAAAGACAAAAGAAAAGTATTACTATTACACGTAATTAATTAAACTAAATTGAGTTTAGACTTATCCATGGGCATTTAGTACTCATACTGCGGCCAAATTAGTGTACAAATCGGGTGTACTTAGTTTTTCAGGTTGGGTTGGGGGCAATTTGCTTAATTTTTTTTATTTTTAGTTAAATAATTGTTATTATAAAGGTATATTTTTTATATTTAAAAATTTATTTTTTTCAAATTGAATTAGTAGATTACCGAATAAAAGAAAGAAGAAGAAGAAGAAGTGAAAATAATCATGCCCGTTAGGCCTAATATATTTGCTATCACGTCTTCTCAATAATTTTTATTTATTTATATGACAAGTGTAATTATAATTATATAAAATAAATAAATTATTACTAATTAGTGATCCCGGATTTTGAATAATTGTTGATAATTCGTAAATAATCAATTAATTAAGAGATAAGTTCATTATGAAGATTCTAAATTTAAACTTGGTTGCTTGCTATAGTAACCTAATTATCTACTCCAATTTTTCACTAATAAATCATAAACCAACATTAATCAATTAAAATAAATATTGATTAATGCATTTCATTTTACTTGTCTTATAGTAAAATATTTTATAGGAGGAATAAATACAGTCAATTTAAACTTAGGGTTCGTTTGATTTAAGTAAAAGAAAATGAGAAGTAAAAGAGGAAGATGAAGTAAAAATTGGAGTAGGAGGAAAATAATGATAGTTTTCCTTTAAATTGTGTGGTATGAGCGGAAGGGGAGTACATTTCAAAATACTTCTCCCTGTCTGATGGAAGAAAAATAGATTGAGAAGAAAAGACTGATTTTTGTAATTTTATTGTTTAAACCTTTGTCGTTATTTTGTATTAGAAAACAAACAAGTTAATATTATACTAAAATAATTTTTAATATATAAGAAAATGAAAAAAAATATTAATAAAACTATTCATCAAATAAAAACAAGAATATTTTTATTAATAAAAATATTCATCAAAATGGGTATTATTTTTTTATATTCTAAACTATTCAATTTAAATAAAATAAAAAATACTACCAATAGCCTCAAATAAAGAAATCAAACTCAAACATCAATAATTTTATTGGTGATTTAGTTATCTTTTTTCAAAGATTATGCATCGGTATTATAATCAGGAATGATAAAAGAATTTGAAGCAAATTATGTATATGCGTTATAGAGTTAATAAAAATAAAACAAGTCTTTTTTTTTTTTTTTTTGTCTCTTTGGACTTATAAATTCATTTTTCTGCTCAATTTCAGACGAGAACAAAATTAAACTCTAAAGAAATTTTATATACATCCAATTTTATTTGTCCTTCGTCTATTTTCCCGAACTAAATATTAAACTTATTCTTATACATCCAACCAACCCATATGCAGCCGAGATATATTTATGGAGCTTCTCGAACAGAATTAAATTAAAAAAAGAATACGGAAGAGGGTAATCCTAAATAAATGATAAATAAATACACACACACACACAATAGGCTTCTAGGTTTGGGCTATCAATTAGGCCCTTAATAAACTTAGGCCACCTAATTTCTGGTTATTAATGTAGCTGAAATCTAACAAAATTTACTAAAATAAATTATAGGGATAATTACACATTTCCTTTCTAAAATTTGATGTAATTATACATAATTTCCATATTATTTGAAAATTATCTTTGAGATTTGGTTCTGTATAATAAATAAAATTTTCCATTCAATGAATTTGATGATAAGCCCTATTTATAGTTAAGTTATTTAAGTAATTTATGTTCCTTATTTCGCAGTTAGTTGCTTAGTGGATAACAAGTGAAGCTCTAAGCTCTAAGTGTTCCTTCATTTTGGAACTTCTAATTCAGTCTTTGTATTTAAATAGGGTAAATTACATCTATCTATTTTTTAGGTTTTTTATAATTATAAATATTTTTTTTATTGTAAAATTATAAAGGATAATTACATTTTCACCCCCTTACCTATTGTCTTTTTATATAAACCATCTCTGCCTTTTGAAAAATTACATAAACCATCCTTGACAGCCTTTAAAATCCAATTAAATACCCCTAGTTGATTAGGTCAACCTTTAAAATAATTTTTCAAGGATTGCCCTTAGGGGTGTTTCTGTAATCATCAAAAGGTAGAAGGGGTGTCAAAGTAATATTTATGAGGATGAGTAATATGACCCCATATATTTTTTTTATTATTTTTACTAATTTATAATTTATAATTTAAATTAAAATTATTTCATTAACTTTTTTTGTTGAATCTCTATATAAAATCGCACTTTTTAATAATTAAAATATTAAATTATTCAATTAAAATATAGATAAAATTAGTTAATAGATTATAAGTTTAAATAAAAAAATTATTACACTTGTATAAATTATTTAAAATTATTAAAATTAAAAGATCAGTAATCCTCTATTTTTATTTATAACTAAGTTTTACTAAAATATAAATTAAAAATAATTTATGTATTTTATATAAATTTAATTAAAATTAATAAAATAAATTAATTAATTTATTAAAAAATATATTTAATAAAACAGGAGTTAGGGTGGGCATGGCCGTGCGGTTGGAGAAGAAGGGTTTATTTTTTAAAAAATAAATAATTTAATAATTTAAAATATCTTTAATTAATTCTAATATAATTTATATAAAATACATAAATATTTTTTAACTAGTAAAGTTTAGTTATAAAAAATTAAAGATAAATAATATTTTAATTTTAATAATTTTATTAAAGGATAATTTATATATTAATTGAATAATTTATTTAAATTATTAAATGGTGCAATTTTATTTAGAGATTCAAATGAAAAAAAAAAGTTAATATAATAATTTACATTTAAATTTAAAATTGGAATAAATAATAAAAAAATATATGGGGTCGTATTACTCGTCTTCATAAATATTACTTTGACACTCTTTTTACCTTTTAATAATTATAGAAACACCCCTAAGGGCATTTTTGTCCTTAAAAAATTAATTTAAAAGGTTGATCTAGTCAACCAAGGGTATTTTTTGGGTTTTAAAGGTTGTCTGGGGTGGTTTCTATAATTTTTTAAATAATAGGGGTAATTAGTGTTAAAAAGTAATATGTGAGGGGTGCAAATATAATTATCCCAAATCATAAATACCCCTCAAATAAAAATTATAATTATTCAACCCTTAGACGATGAGGTAAATATTACTACTTTACATTTCCTAAAAAATTTTAAAAAATAAAAAGTATGTTTGAAAAATTATAAAAGCAGTTTGAGGGTGGATAAAATAAATCATCTATGGGGAATAATAGTTCATAAAAGTATTTTTAGAAAATTCTAAAATATATATAAAATTATAATTTATAATTCAAAAGGACATTTTTGTCAGTTCACCGCAAACCACAAAAATTAGATAAAAACATAACGGAGGCTAATAGAATAGGCTCGTTGTTAGACGTATGTAGAAATTAAGGGGTATTTTTAATTTTTTTAAATAATAATAAAATATTTATAATTATATCAAATTTCAAAAGAAGTAATTTTAATTTACCTGTTTAAATATGCATAGAATTTAATGGCAGACACATTTTATCTAGCAAATTTTCTCTTCTCTTGGAGTGTTTATTTCTTACTCGAATAAGAAACAAAAGCATATCCAGGCTATTAGTCTATCAAGCCACTAGGCCTCCACTTATTTTGTAATTTATTTTTATTTATTAGATAAAATAAATTTTAGTTTCTTCAGATTATTTTTCCGATTCTTGTAGACAAAGTGTTGAAAAGAATGTGCAAATTTATCGAAAGAGATTTATTGGGTTATGGCAAATATTTATTGTTCGAAACTTTTAATTAAATGTTCATTATTATTATTTTTTTTTTGTAATGTTTTATTCAGATCTCATAATTTTATCAACAATGAACTGATCTTGCAATATTTTTTAGAACATGGGACTCATAGTTTTCAACTCACATCTCATTAAGAAGTAATGATTATAAGGATTAGTTGTATTTATATCTCTATATATTGCATTTAATTTATTATATTATATTAATTTAAAATTTATAATGTACTTACTATCTTTATTTATCAAAATAATTAATTAAATTTATATGCTAAGCTAATTTTCTAGCTCCACTGCTTTCTATATTGCACCTACACTTCAACAAATCGTCCAATATAATGTCGAACATATATTGGACACTACTACGACGTCAACACGCCTACAACATGTATCGAAAAATGACATTAATTGTGTAATAAAAATTTAAAATAAAAAATATGGTGTCTAACACATTATTTAGCGCGTTCGACTCGTATATGGATATGGCTATTTTTTTTTTAAATCTTAAGAAGTATGATGGCTAACAAACCAAAAAGAAGAAAAAAATCTATTTGACTTATCACTTTTGAAAATTGTAAAAATACCTTTCTTTTTCCTATTAGATTATTCCTCTCTTTTTTAAATCTTTCTTCTCCATTATCTATTTCACTTGGAGAATTAACAGAAGAAAAATCTGAATCTATATTTCAAGCCCAATCTGCTTATAATAATAAATTAATTATGTATATTTTTTAAAGTCATGTACTTGAATTATTTAAAAATATAGACTTAAGACATATTCTTATTATTTTAATATTGATTTTTGTTCTTTAGTTTATGGTGTCAAATATCCTAAAATTTAATTTTATGAGAATATATATAAAAAAATAAATATTATATAGTCTTGTCACTATCGTATCGTATTCTAAAATTTTAAAAAAATTCTTATTGCAGTATCTATGTCGTATCGTGTTTGTATTGTTATGTTTGTGTCCATGCATAATCTATACTATTTATTAAAAATACAATTCCTAAAGCAATTAACTTGGATGGCAAAGTATTTATTGACAAAAATTCCTTTAAACATATTTATTATGCAAGAAATATCCATTTCTTTAATCAATGAACTCTCCCAATTGTTTCATGTTCATGTACATGTATCAATATTGATGGTACAAAAAATATATCGGGTTCTATATAAAAAATATTTCGAGATCTAATCTATTAATATGATGATAAAAAATATATCAGGATACATGTCTATAAGAAATATTTTGAGATATAATCTAGAATAATTACATTAGTATATAATATGAGTTATCTCTCCTTTTTCCATGAGAAGTGCGACATAGTTATACCAATACAATATAACATTAATTAAGGTAAGTCAACATTTTCTTTTCTTCTTTAGTTTATTTCCTTTGCTTAGCTCTTTCATTTCTTGAAATATCTCCACCTTTGTCTCCTTAAATCTAGACTCCTATTTGGGTTTTGTTCATTTGGAACATTATGCTAGCAATCAATACATCTGAACCTGGACAACTAACTAAGTTTCATACATAATTCTCTTGTACTTGGACCATTTTCTGGGCTTCATTAATTAGAGAAAATCATACTACTTACCATATCATATTTAATCACTTAATAACCAAAAGTATTAATAATAATTCTTTAATATTTACATGAATGTCAACCTTTCTTATTCTAGGTTGATTTTTCCACAATTAATTATTTTATTCAATTAAATTTAAATTATTTAATTTATCTTGTATTTTTTTATTTAATAAGACAAAATGTATAACAAATTCACACTATGGATACATATTCAAATGTACTTAATATTTATTTCTTAAGTTTATTATGATAGAATATATGTGTGTAATATATATATATATACACACACACATAATTATACAAATACATAAACAGTGTATTGTTTTTTTAGTTTTGCACACTCATCGAGCGAGGCCGACTGCCATTAACTTATAATTCTCAACATTTTACATACCAAATGAACATGTTCACATTTTTGTATTTTTTGGCAATGGTTAACTATAATTGTTGTGGGAGAGTTGTCATATTCCAATTCTAAATAAGGGAATTTTATTTTAAACAACTTAGATTTTTTTGGAACATTGAAAGAGAAATAAAAGTGGAAATTAAGAACAGAAGAATATATAAAGATGAAAAACAATGAATGCAGAGAGCGGTATTCGTATGAAGATTGAATAGCAGCCGTTGAAAACAGAAAATAGATATAAATACCCACAAATCCAACTGGCTACAGTCCACGCCAATAGTTCAGAAGAAGTAAATGAAAAGGATCACCACAAATTTATTGTTGTTGGGCAACTTTGGGATTTCTCCTAGATTGTCGTCTTGATTTCGGAAATATCCCAGCTGAATTCCACTCTACTCTCCCTGAATTCGTGGAATCCAGCTCCACTCCGCCGTAACCGACCAATGATTGATTACTCTTTCCAGTCAAAGCTCTGATTCCCTTTCAGTATCAGATGGGCTTTATTAGTGGAGCAAATGCTACCGAACCCTCCTCAGAACTCGTATCCCCCCTCAATCCCCCAGCAAGAATGGATCCCTCTCCCTCCGCCGCGGACGGAAGATCCTACTGGCGTTTCAGCAAAGAGGATTTTTTTCCCGAACCCACCTTCCGGAACTTCTCCACTTATCTCTCTGCCCTTTCCGAGACCCCCCACCGGCTCAAGGACCGCGTCCTTGGTCGTTCCTCCGATGCCAATGAGCTTATCCAGAGCAAGAAACAGTCGGAGAATGAGATGAAGAAATGCCTCACTTGGTGGGACCTCGTTTGGCTCGGGTTTGGCTCCGTTGTCGGATCCGGGATATTCAGCATCACTGGTCAAGAAACCCACGATCATGCGGGGCCCGCGATTGTCCTCTCTTATGCTGTTTCGGGTTTGTCGGCTTTGCTATCTGTGTTTTGTTATACTGAATTCGCTGTTGAGATTCCCATTGCTGGGGGTTCTTTCTCTTTTCTCCGTGTGGAATTGGGGGATTTTGTTGCTTTCATTGCTGCTGGTAATATTTTCTTGGAGGCGCTTGTTGGGGCTGCTGGGTTGGGGCGTTCTTGGTCATCTTATGTTGCTAGTATTTTCAAGAGTGACCCGGACTTTTTGAGAATTAAAGTTGATTCTTTTGCTGAGGGGTTCAATCTGTTGGATCCTTTGGCTGTGGTGGTTCTGGCGATCGTGAATGGGATTGCGCTGATGGGGACTAAACATTCATCGATACTGAATTGGGTTAGCTCTATGTTTGGTGTGGCTGTGATTGTGTTTATTATCATAGTTGGATTTGTGCATGGGAAGAGTGAGAATTTGGTGCCTTTTTTCCCTTATGGGGCAGAAGGGATGTTCACTGCTGCAGCTGTGGTTTACTGGTCGTATACGGGTTTTGATATGGTGGCTAATATGGCTGAAGAGGTTAAAAATCCTTCAAGGGATATACCCGTGGGCTTGGTCGGTTCAATGTCTTTGATCACTGTGGTGTACTGCTTGATGGCATTGGTGTTGGCAATGATGGTGAAATATAGTCAGGTGGATGTAAATGCAGCTTACTCTGTTGTGTTTGAGCGGATTGGAATGAAGTGGGCTAAGTATTTGGTGAGCATTGTTGCTCTAAAAGGGATGACAACGAGTATGCTCGTCGGATCAATGGGACAGGCTCGATACACGACTCAGATAGCAAGAGCACATATGATTCCTCCTTATTTTGCCTTAGTTCATCCAAAGACTGGAACACCAATATATGCAACACTTTTGACAACCACAGGTAGCTGCATTCTTGCCCTGTTCTCGAGTTTGGATGTTTTGTCGAGCGTGTTGTCATTCAGCACACTCTTTATTTTCATGCTTATGGCTGTTGCATTGCTCGTGAGAAGGTACCATGTTAAGGATGTCACTCCAAAACGTGACACTATCAAATTTATAGTGTCATTGTGTATTATTTTTGGTTCATCACTTGGGATAACATTTCTTTGGAGTTCCAAGCAGAGGGGATGGATAGGGTATACCATCAGTGGAGGGTTCTGGGCTTTGGGAACTTTAGGGATGGCATTGATTTCTAAGCACAGGTTTCCAAAAGTCTGGGGCGTTCCTCTTGTTCCGTGGTTGCCATCTCTATCTATAGCTATGAATATTTTCCTTATAGGATCTCTTGGTGCCGTGGCAATCTGGCGGTTCTTCATATGTAGTGCCATAATGCTAGTGTACTATATTTTGGCTGGTGTTCATGCCACCTATGATTTGGCTCACATGGATCAGCAAGGACCGAAACTCGAAGAGGGAGACGAAAATACCAACAAAGGGATCTTATAGTTGGTAACTACTTCATGATGCCTTAAAATTTTAGTAGTTTTTTTTTACATTGTTGTTGTAGTTTATGGTGTTGGGATTTCTCTTAAGTGTATAGCTCTCTGAAATCTTTCCATGCGTTGACTTGGTTCTTTTGATTTTTCGTCCTACCATCTCATGTTCATTCACATCTCATGTATTTATAGTGTTGACATGATATCATCTGCTTCATTTCCCATAATCTTAAATTCACTATTAGAGCTCTTGAACTCATTTAACTTTTTTAGTAAAATGCCCCTGTAGTTCTCCAACTAGTGCTTAATATCGTCATGCTATTGTGGGTATCTGAACAGTACCCATATGCTTGTACTTGTTTATATGGTGATATTCCCAACTTTATTAGGTTTGATCATGACAGAGTAGTTAGTTATTCCCTACCTTATAGAAATGAATAGCTGATTAGAACAATTGATGAAGAATTTGGATAGAGGGCAACCGAATGTTTATACTATTTTAAGATGGATCGATGGTGTTCGTAGTTGGTACCAGTTTGATAACTGGTTTTTATGTGTCGCTTAAGCGTGATTACTTCATAGTGCTGGTTCCATATTGATACACTGGTTTCTTGACTATGTACTATGTTAGTCGACCAATAGTAATAAACAGACAGCGAATAGGCATTACGAATATCAGATGCACTTTCTTGAGCAACTTGCTGAATAAGATGGCGGAGCTATCCTTGTATAAGAACACATTGCAGCAAATGCATGTGTACTATTAGGAAAGATGCATTGGATCAAGTCCTCCCATTAAATCACTGCATGGGAAAAGAGATGAGCATTATGCCTAGACTAACACTCACTAGAGCACGCATATATAGGTTACTGAGTGAAGTTTGATTACTGCAGCGAAGATAGCCGGGTTAAGAACTTGGATGAAGTTTTAAGTGCAGGCTTCTCAATTCACTTCAGCCATTACATTTTTGTTTTTCTCTAAGATGTCGGGTTTGTTTGCTCCTGTTTGCAGTCTGCTTCTCCTTCGAGTGACTGTCATTTCTCCTTGCAATCCCGAAAAATGTGAAGCATTTGATACAGTGCTGAGCTAATTCTCTATCATGTTCACATTATAAACTGCAGGTTTTCATTTTCTCGAGTATATTTCCTCAAAAAAAATTTAACTATTGTTCATGTATTCGTAAAGGAATATCCTGAGCTGAATATCATTTCCATCTGTCAAAATGTTTGGTTGCTTGTTAATATCCTAATAAGCTCCTCACCCCTGTAAGCTGCAAGCAGAAAGAACCTAAGGCTTGTTAAACGGCACGTGTGGGCTTCTACGAGGCAAGAATCTACTCTAGAAGCGTGTTTCGATAAACTTGTAAACTTCTAAAAATATTTTATAAATATTTGAAAAAGATTAAAATATCTTGAAAGTATTCATTAAATATTGGAGAACTTATAAAATTATGATTGCTTACATTTACAGGTTATATGATCTTATTTTTATAAACAAAAACTTATTTTTAAGATAAGGCGTCCCATCTTGTGAATCTTAAATATTATTTAAGATAGGAGCTCATAAAGGGAAGAAACACACTCTTCATCTCTTGATTCCGACAACAAAAGGGAAGAAAAATAGCTATTTTCCCTCGTAATTTTGTCTGGTCTTACGGATCTTACATCCGATGTTTAATATATTGGATAGTTAGCTAAGTTATATATTTTTCAGGGAAAAGAAGAATTTTTGTCTTTTAATTTTGTCCTGGATTTATTTTGGTTTTTTAACTTTGGAGGTAATGAATTTAGACCTGTGTTCAAATGTTAGCGATAATGATCCTTTAGTCAAATTAATGACCATTTTGTCATTTTTATTATAAAAGCACCATAGTTCAACCTCATGCTCTTAGTTAGACCCAACAAGCTTTTGAAATAAAATTAGTATTCATAATTCATATCTTAATTTGACTGTCTTGCCATCGGGTATTCCAAGCTGTTGGTTTTACGAACTTCCTGCAACCATATTATCGCAATAGATGGTTTATGGGTACTTGGCTCCTTCAACAATAAACAATATAATCATATTTTGTTTCCTACCTAATAGCATAAAAGTACTTGAAATTAAAGACTTAATAAAATTTTGGATAAATATGTTGAACAAAAGCCTTAAATTTATTGAAAGACGGAGGAGATAATTGTTTAACCTCTTATAGATAAGAGAACTAGACTCTTATGGAAAATCCCCGTATGCTAAAAAGTTGGCACTAAAATACTCAGATAATTTTGTGGCTATATATGCTAATAATTTGAAAAGTTGGAGAATTTTCAATGATCATCATCTATTTCCTAGCTCCTTATTATAATAGTCTGGCGGATTTCAAACTCAAACTTGAACTTGTTTAGATGATGTCATTACATTTCTCATCTACTTTGGCTCCTGCTTAGTAGTTATGGCCATTATGACTTGTTAGGCACTGTTTTTCCAGTTGTTGTCCTCTTGCTTTCCAGACCGTGGGCCTCTTTTTTTTGCTTCTGTTGATAGTCATTTTCATGATTTTTTTATATTTTGAAGATTGTACCTCACCTTACAAAAATTCTTTTGATATCTTTACCCTTCTTTGGTTTGGACTCGGGTTTTTTCTGGATCACCCAGATCTTTGTTCCAAGGGCTTTTCGTGTAACTTACAACTAGGGCACATGTGATTATTCCATTGTTCTACATGCATCATGTTGCATGCTTTATTTATTTTAGCTTTTATTGTGTATGGCTTATTCTCAAGACGAGAATCCTCTTCTTCTCATTTCACAAATTCATTTTTTCCTATCATGAAGCTTAACAAGAACAAGGTGCAATTCCTTCATATTACCGGTAAGTTCTATAGGAATAGAAAATTCACCTACAATTACTTTGTAGATTACGTGATTTTTTGTTTGTTTGTTTGAATGAGTCATGTCAGTCAAGTCGAGTTTTGCAGATCCCATTCTACCTACTATTGTTATGTTGGCTGCCATCAAATTAGGAGGAGTTTGTTAGAGATTTTTAGGTATGATGTGTCTCAAAATGTCAAAAAGTATGTATGACGTGTTGTCTATGTTGTTCACTGAGTCAATCTACTGCATTGGGCTTACTTTTAGATTTACTAGATAGACTATGAGCTTGATATCTTGCTCATAGGCAAGTAGGATCAGACCTACTGAGTTATTTGGTGGGGCATTGCCTCTCTAGCTTTAGGCTTGAGAAAAAGTGCTTGACAGACTATCAATAATAAAAATGAAAAAAATGGGCTAATAAAAAAGTATTCTGTAAAATTCAAATTTAAGCGACGATGAAGAGAGACCTAACAATTTCATTCGGAAAAAAATGAGAGAAAGGAAAAATTCCACAAAAACCAACAATATCAAATAAATGAAGAAGTAATAGGACCACGAGTTCACATAATAGTCTATTTAATTCTAATGCTTACCGACGAATGTACCATAAAAGCTCGACGATCCCACTGCAAAATCTAAGATAATGGAGTGATTAACTTGTAAAAAATAAGTTAGCACTCTGATATTAATTATGCTACAACTTCCTAAAAGAGGGAGTCAATCAAAATTTGGTTAAAAGTAGTTCAAAACCAATCTAGATGCAAACAAATTGAAGAACTTGCAAGAGTTTTGCTAAAAAGTGAGTAAATGTGTTTAAGAAATGAGTTAGCACAAGCTACCTCTCTTTACCTATCTGATCTCCTATTTATTTATAATCAAGGATGAGAAAATCTATGAATTACTCAAGCCTAGTAGTTCGCCTTATACCACATCAGCTACAACAGTAGAATAACATCAATTCTTACATTATTTTAATTTTACATAATAATTTCATTAAATTACACGAATGACGTAAAACACACGTGCTTTTTACAACACATAAAATCGAACTATATCTGCAAACATATATAGTCATTGTCAACTTTCTACAAAGCCATGATTCCCAGCAGTCCGCAAGAACTACAGTAGTTGTGACCCAGTAGAATTTCAACACCTAAAACCTATGCAATGAATTTCACTTATTGGCTCAAGTGAGTGCAAGAAAGGGATGAAGTCTTTATCCATCTTTCGTGGTTTCTTGGTAGGGTTAAGATTAGAGCTGAAAAAATAATTAAATGATTCGATACTCGATTGCAATCGATTAATAAAAATTCGTTTGAACTCGACTTGTGAAATTTAACAAACTAAACTTGAATAAAAAATTGTGTTCAGCAAACATTTGAGGTCAGCTCGAGCTCGACTCGATTAGTGTAAAAATAGTAAAATATACTTAAAAATATCAAATTACTCAAGTCCGATTCGTGTTTGATCCAATTAAAGCTCGTTTGAGCTCGATTAGAATAATAATCAAATCAAATTCAAATATAATTTTTGAAGCTCGATAGTAATTTAAATAAACTTAAACAACAATGTGTTCGAATCGACTCGAATTATTTACACTCCTAATTAAGATAAGTATTAAGACATGATGGAAAGAATATCTTGGCCGTGTATATGGTGGATGAATCATCGTCATTGTCATAGACGGACAGAGTTGATCGATGAGACATATACCTTATCCTCATCCCTCTCTCATTATCTTTTCAGCTCACTGAATCATTATTGTATCATCAAAAAGTGGAACATTGGCACACACCATTTCACTCAACTTTCCCGAATTCACCTCCGCTTTTTTCTTTGATTTTACCAATGGATAACTCCAACAAGTCTGCTGCTCAACAATCATGTCTTTTAGTCGACATAATGACGAGGTTCTGTGAATACGTTTGAGATTACGATTTGATCAATTTTAGTGTGGGTATTTATTTTGTTTAATTTATGCGAGTTTGTTGTAATTTATTTCATGATTTTTTGATGTATTGATCGTAATTTAGTAGAATATTAATGTTAATCATATATATATTTTTTTTGAGTAAATAGGTTATAATTGCATCATGATATCATCACCATCAATTACAACAATCATATACTACTCAAGAATTACCACTATAGTAGAAAATCAATTACTATTAAAATAAAACAACAACTCACACATTAGTGGAATTTAAACTCATAACTTTATAGTTACGACGCTTCATTTTTTGTCAGTTGAACTTGGGCCGTATTTACGTTATAATCATATTATAATTACCGTTTCTAGAAAAAAAAAAAATTGCAAGTTGAGTTCCATTTTGATTAATTATTTTGAAATATTAAATTAGTTTTTAATAATAACATTTTAGGTTTATGAGTGGAGCACCACTCGTTCATCATTGATTGTTGAACAACATGTCAACATTAATCTTTGTAACGAGAAAATTAATGTCGATAAAGAATTTCAATAATGGTTGAATTTTTTCCTTTGATATTATTATGTTCTAAGAATGACGAGTTTTAAATCCCATGAGAGTTATCTAAATCCACAAAAAAAAAAATGGAATTAAATTTGGTTTAAAATTTATGATTAAAAATATATATTAAGTGATAATAATGTGTATCTAGTCACTATATAATTATTAGTGAAAAAATGTGTATAAGATTATCACTAAATATAATTAGTGACAACACAATATAGTCACAACTATTGTTTATTGTCACTATATCGTTACATACATATGTCATTAATTATATTTAGTGACAACTTTATGCATATTTTTTTTGGACGAAAGGCAATTTTGATCCTCTAATTATACCCATTTTAGTCCTTTAATTTTCTAATATTGCAAAATGATCCTCTAACATTTTTAATTACTCAATTTTGATCCTCCATTCGCCAAAATTTCTATAAACGTACAGGATTATACCACCTGAATTTAATGTGGTATTTTAAATTGGGAAAATTAATTTTATTAATTAATTATACTTGATATGATAATTACATGAATTTAATTAAAAAATAAAATATAACGTGCATGGGATTAATCGCCATATCATATTAGGAGAATTTATATGTATATGCACATTTATATATATAATTACATTATATACATGCACAATTATATGTTTATACATTACATATAGGGTGGCGATCGCTACCATCGCCACCCAACCTCTGGGTGAGGGCGAGGTCGCTCAAATTATTCTGGGGCACCTCGCCGTAGCCCCCAATTTGGGTGACGAGTCTCCCAGAAAAAAGTGGGGGCGACGACGACATCCCTTTTTTCTCTAGGCGACAATCTTTATTGCCTAGAGGTTGGCTGCGATGGTCGCCGTTGCCACAGAGGCGATGGACGGCCGTTGCTGCCAATATATAAAAAGAGGGAAAATGCATTATTTTTTATTTTTTATGAATAAATAAAGATACTTTAATTTTTTAATATCTAAAAATAATGAAAAAATATTTTTATTTTTAAAATATATAATGATAAATATTATTTATATTAAATACTCTAATGTAAAAACTTTGATATACGGTTTTTGGTATTTGATGTAATTAATATATTTATAATAAATATAATTAAACAAAATATATTATACATTAAATAATATTTAAATTAGTTGAAAATATTCTTTTTAAATTTTCATAAGATGAAGAAAAAATAATTTAATATTTAAAAAGTATTAAAATTTTATTTCAAATATAAATAATATAATTTAGTGCCACATGACCACTAATGCCACTTTGAATTTTGTTCTAAAATTTGCCAAGTCAGCCCCAAATAGCTACTAATATTTTGGCCCCTAATTTGTCAAGTTGAGTAAAATTTTGATAAAAATTGTCTCAAAATTGAGCAATTAAAAAAGTTAGAGGTCCATTTTGCAACTCTACAAAATTAAAGGACTAAAATGAGAAACAAGTATGATTAGAGGACTAAAATTGTCTTTGATCCTATTTTTTTATCACTAATTCTAGCTATAGCAATTTTTTAAAAATAATAATTATTCAAATAGAAATTCATTATTGTGACAAAATAAATATTCTTGTCGCTATATATATATATATATAATTATTGATAATATTAAAATTATCACTTGATTTTTTTGTCACTAATCTTCTAACTTTTTAGTGTCCATGAATAGCTTCTTTTATTTAATTTTCGACATCTTAAATAAATATTTTGAATATTTAGTTCAGAATCATTGGATAAATCAGAAGTCTTTTCGTGGAATGAAAAGAAATAAAATCAATTAAAGATAATTGTAATTTCGTAATAATTTGGACAAAACTCATATAATTGTATATATAAGTTATAAAAAAAGGTTAAAAAATTATGTGACAGCTACAATGTCTGCTTTTAAGATTTGATCTACTTATTATTAACAGATCCCTTCAAATTTGAGAAGTTATATATAATACTGATATACTTAGACCAATTCCGTACTTAAGGTTTTCTAGTGAGTGACTTCTACTATTATAAAGATACATATTACGATATATTTAAAATTTAATTATATATGTATTTGGGTTGATAATTTTTTGAAGACACTATAAATAATATACTTTTTTGCTACCGTTCATCGTAATAGCCAAATAAAAAAAATTATAGTAAATACAAATTTATTATGGATTAGCAATGACTATTAGTCGTTGTTTTTGCAAGTGTGATCAAAACCATGACAAATATTTTTACCATAGTTAAAAACCACGACAAATATTGATTAAACGTGATAAATATACAAAAACTTCTTCTCAATTGCTTCCCTAAAAAGAAAAAGAAAAAAAAAAACTTTTGCTTCCCTAAAGTAAATTAATATGAAAAAAGGTTTGACTATAATTACTTAACCGTAACATCTTGGGTTTATGAGCCTTTTGGGGCAAAATAATATTTTTTTCAGCATTTTTGGTTTTCTATTTTATGAAAATTTTTAAATGGTCTCAAAATTGATAAAATTCGACATATTTAGTCCTTTATTTTATGAAACTTCCAAAATAATTTTGAAAATAAAAAAAACTCGACACATTTAGTCCTTTACGGGGATTTATGGAACTAAATTTATTTAGTTTTTTCAATATAGAGAATATTTATGATATCTAAGTTTGGGAATGGGACCAATGAGTTTGATGATTCCAATTTGGACACAAACACTTACACGCACTCATCAAAGCACACAAACAAACATACATACATACATACATACATGTCAGTCAATCACTTGCAACCTATTTAATTAGTGTGATGATGTCTGATTTGAAGCTGAATAATATCCTCAGAATTTCACCTTTGACTCTGCCACTACCATAATTGGATGTCTATTCTGCTTGTAAGAGTCAAAAACAAGCATTTTTAAATATGTTGAACAACAATATTTGATAATTCAGTACAATGTATGAAGATGTATTTATGTTAATTTCACAAAGCAGTCGTGCAATCATCAGATTTTTATTTTTGGCATGGAATCTTCACCAACAACTTTATTCATGTATCAGCCCTGTGTTTCTTTTTTTTTTTATTTTTTTTTTATTGTGTGGGTGTCATGATTTATGGTAATTAATTATTTCGGGCTGGAAAATTTAGCGTGGTATCAACTTAATTGTTATAATGAAAGTTTTAAATTTAAAAAAAAAAAAATAATCATTCATGTGTTTCATATGAAGAAAAAGGTGAATTTAGCAATATTACTAAAATTTAATGGAGTTATATTGGCTCGATTGTAAGTATATATATTTATAAATTATAATGAGCTTTCATAAAATTTTATATAATTATAAATACACCATTATTATTTAAAAGATTATCATTACTCGTTGATATTTTTGATCAAGTTACGTAATCCTTGGATATAGGCCTTGAAATGTTCATTTTTGCCTTTGCGGGGGTTTTCTTTTAATGAAAAAGATTGACAAATTATTTATCTATACTATTATAAAATAAAACCCTTTGAGCGTGCGTACCAACTTTAAATTACCATATTTTACCCTCAAATTAATTTTTTTTTCAAAACAAATTTGGTCAAAATAATAATTTTAAATTTTTTAAATTTTTCTCACAATTTTATAAAAAAAAATTCTCCCACCCACTACTCCATGTTTCTCTCTAAACTTATCTATGTTTTTTTTCTTTTTTTATAAATTTCTATATTTTTTATAAACTTTTAATTATAAAATATTATTTATCTGTCATCTCACCCCATGTTTCTTTATTCTCATGATTTTTTTTCTCCATCTCATATCATATTTTTTTTTTTATGCTCGCGAGAAGCGCGTGCAACGACAATTAATATTAAAAAAAAAAAAAAAGAAGAAGAAGAAGAAGTTGACGAGGTGAAGTTTCCTTCTTGCCCATCTATTCCATAAAAAAAATTAAAAAATATATATTGTATAATTTATAAGGACATTTTGATTAGTATAACACAAAAAAAATGAATGAAAACCTAACAAAGACTGACAGAATTGGATAGTTGCTAGGCGTACGTTAAAATTATAGGTATTAATAACTTTTTTAATAATGAGAAGTATTTAATTATATCAAATTTTATAAAAAATGGCTGTGATTTTTATTTTAGTTAGGAAAAGAAAAGCACAAATGTCAATTATAGAAGTAATTCTCACAGATTCAAATTCCAAAATTGACATTCTTTCCTCCCATTGGATTTTCGTGTACATGCGCGTCTGTTGCCAGCTTGAAAGTGATGGCCAATGGGAAGATTATTTCTAAGAGAAACTCACGTTTGACTGAATTCAAACCAAGGAATGCTTCTGTTGACCAACTACTACTTTACACGTCACCTTCATGGGTTGAGACTGCATACACCCCCGACATACAAGACCCATGCACTTTTGTATACGAGTCGGGTCGGTTTGATTTGTCCGACCCGATAACTCGATATCTGAGTTTTACATGACAGGATATGTGGTACAAAAATTAAAATTGTTGAAGTATACTTTTTTATGTATACACTTTATAGTTTTCAAGAATTCAAGTACGACGATCATACTTGAATCAAATGCATCTAAGTTTTTTGGACATGTTTTGTGGTTATGTTACGTTTAAACCGCCAATGAGGCCTAGCTTAATTGGCAAATTTGGGGCCAATTAATTACATTTATAATTACGTTCGAATCTTACCAGGTGTGTAGGTTATATATGTTGTATAGCAGAACTTGATTTAGTTCATAGTAGGAGTTGTTGTCTACTATAATAGTAGGGTGTGATTAAGTAAGATATGATATTGTAATAGTATTTGTTAAATACTGATGACGATAGAATAATTGTAAATTACAATTAATTTATTTTAATTAATAATAGTTTATCGTTCTATTTAAAAAAAATACATTTAAACTAGAGGTCGAGCTCATTAATAGTGCCCCACCAAAGATGCCACTTACATCAATATCGATAAGTTTGGTACGAAGGTAATCCTTCTAGAATATACTAGCGACTTTAAAATCATGGTTTATTGAGTTTAAAACATATGGCACATTATCGAGCTATTAGAAGAAACATGATATCATCATCGATAACAATTCACACAACATTTTTAATAACGTTAATTATAAATAATGACAAATTAAATATAATTTGTCCCTCGTTTTTTTTTTAATCACTAAGGGCTCATTTACTTGGGTTTATTAGCAAGGATATCCCAAATTATCCTCATCTATATCTTGTTTACTTTGTTTTAATTTGGTCCGCACTTATCCCCAAGGCCCGGTATAAAAATGGATTAATGGTTGATTGTAATCATGATCCAAATGGTGGTATTATACAATCCTTATGGCCTAATTGTATATTATTAAAATTTAATTGCCCAAATAATCCTCTACTTTTGGCATGTATTCCCAAAAACACTCATTTGTTTTAATTAAATTTTTCAACAATGTCAGATCCTCCTCCCCAAAGACGATTTTTAGTGGCCAATTTTTTTTCCAATTACTTATAATAACTTAATACAATATAAATAATTGACTATAATTAAATAATTAATTATAATTTTGTAATACTTATAAATAAAAAATTATTTTAAACTTTAGTTTAGTAATTTTAATAAGTATTTATTATAAATTTAAATTATAAAATAACCAATAATAAATACATAAATTTTAAAAATATAAATTTATTTTGATGTAACAGATTTATAATAGTTCTTACGAGTTAGATATATAATTGATATTATATTATATATAATTTTTAATAATTGTGTTATTGGCCCTAAATATATATACTAGTTTAATCTCATCACTCGAAGTAAACGGGCCCTAAATATATTACCTTGATGCAAAATAAAAATAATATACACTATGAGAAAAAATTTTAATTACAGCAAAAAAAATTAGCGCCAAGATAATTAGCAGATAAAACTCTCATCACTAATCTACATTATCTAACATAAGAAATTTACTTATCAATGAATTAGCAAGGAAAATTAACTTGCTACGAATGTTTAAAAAAAATATTAAATAATGAGATTAACAAGGAAAGTTTTTCTTGTTAATTAATTCGACACTGATTTTAGCATCAGATTTTTTCGTAATTATTGATTATTTTTCTTGTAGTGATATATATATATATATATATAACTAATCAAGATAATATCAATATCATTATCATTTAATATTTTATCATTAATTGTTCTGTCACAGCGAGCATGCTGAACTCTTACCAGAATATTGAAGTGACATTTGAAAAAATGAGTACAGTAACAACTAACATATTTTAATTTTGGGTGAAGAGAAGCGAGTATAATCGAAATCATTTCCAAGTCCGAACCTCTATACAATTCCGTACCTGCAGGCCATAGAAGCATTAGGACTGCCTACATTATCTTTAGTGGATAACCCAATGATTTGAGCACAAAATTTTATTATAAAATATCTCGTATTCGAATATTAAATGTGTGTTGATGCTTGAGTATAAAAATACAATAATAGTAATAAAACAGGAGTGCCATATTCTGTAGTCAAAGCTTCACCCTGAGAAGTTGCTTTCACTCTGGACAATCTTATCCACCTCCCACAAACATTGGATTTCGGGTCATGAGCTACCAATGACCAATCACACCAATTATTGATCCAACTTCTTGAATTCCTTCTATCCTTTTCAAGATTAACAGTCACATTTCAATTGCACAATTTTAGGACACAGGCATGTGGTCGGAAGCGAATTTTTCGCCTCCAATGCCAACCCGACACATAATTTTAATTTTTCTTTGGAGAAAAAAAAAAATGAAGACGGGATTGAGTTATCTCTCATTTCTAGTATAGAGAAAGAGAGTTCTCCATTAATTATAGTTATGATCGGGGTCATTTTTGACAATCGTTTTCCTAAAAACAGAATACAAGTTGAGACTCGAAAACACAATAACTGGTCAAAATTGTGTGAGTCGTTTACGTAAAAAAAATCCTTCACGGGTTAAATTAGTGCGGATTTTGAATTTTCTTCCCTAAAATCCAATTGTCATATATTTTATTCAATATACAAAATGTCATAATTGTGACTGTGTATATTAAATGTTCAACAAAAAAGTAGTATGATTTAAAATAAAAAGTCCAATCTAAAATTCGATTCCCCCCCCCCCCCCCCCCCCAATATCCGTCGCAGCGATTCCCATTATGATCAACAACCACACTCTAGCTTATATCGGGCCTATAATCACTCTAATTAAATCAAAGTACGTGGTTTTCAAAAAAAAAAATAAAATCAAAGTACGTGAATCTCTAGTCATTTTGGATAATTTTTTTAGATTTAAGAACACATTGAAAATTCGTTGGATTTTATTCGTTTTCATATCTAAGAACACATTAAAAATCCATTGAATTTATCCATATCAAATTCGTAACACATATATAAACTCATAATTGCATCTCACCTAATTATGTTTTCGTCTTATAAAATCGCTTGCGTATCAAAATAATATACATAATTGCTAAGCAAGGACACCTAAACCCTAGATTGTATCTATATCCATCCCAACATAATTGCACAAGCCAGTCACAAACAACATTACCAATGCCTTTGGTGTGATTAATTCACATAAAATTTCATACTAATTACCCACATTGTCATGAGTCAAATTAAGTTGACATCATGCATTATCAAATAAAAATTGCATGATATTAATATATATCCTAATATACAAAATCCAATAATTTATAGATTTTTTCGATTTAATTATATAACCATGCAATTAAGTGATGTGACATAGGTATAAATGGTGTGGGCTCTGCCCAACCTATCCGTCATAAATAAGAAAAGGCCGGGGTGTCTAAAATCTTTCGAAAGTCGTCAAATTAATCCATTAGTATTAAATTTTCTATCGTACTTTGATGTTGTATAATAATATATATTAATACATGTATGATGAGTATTTTTATTTTTAAAACATGATATAGCTATGATATTTCATTTTTTAAAGAGACAGCATCAAAATGTAATAGAAAATTTCTACGAGTCATGTAGCAGCTACGTATAACAGCCGACTCGTGAATGATTCACGAATAAATAAGCACCACGTCAGGTCCGCGGGTCGACACAAGTGCCCGGCCCAGCGGTGGACACGCTTAGGCTACGGCAATCATACGTCGAAGAAGAGGTCGTTGGGTGTAACATTGCTGAAAATAATAAATGCGAAGGGGAAGAGTGGTAGTTCGAAATTCTAATCATGAACAATCATGCAAGAGAAAGAGATGGAAGTGGTGCGAGGGTTTTAAGGATCTGTAGAATTGACTGTCCAGATGGACCCCACGATGTCTCCCCCACCCCACCCCCACCCCCGGCCTGAAAAAGGTAGGCTGACACCACTCATCGATCAGCCAACCACCCCTTACGATGTTGACTACTGCTCCTGCTTCATCACTTCGGCTATTAAATTTTCTTTTTCGTTTCTCTCTCTTTATTTTTATTTTTATTTTTTTTAAATTTCAATAAAGAAAGTATGAGTAAATTATATTGATATTTCGTAGAATTGTCGTATCGATACTCTATAAGGAACCAAAATTTTGCATAAACGCCTTTTGACATAAATTATGGAAAAAAATATAATTTTAGTCCTATAATTTATGTGGGTGGTATTTTTTATTTTATATGAATTGATTTTTGCAATTTAGTCACGTAATTTTAAAATTTTAGTAATTTGCATTCTTTTTCGGCCAATTTAGCTAGAAAATTAGATGTAATTTGCACATATTTTAATTAAATTATATTTTTAGTTCTGTAACCTAAGGACATTGGCATTTTAGTTATATAATTTAGGGGAGTTGGTATTGTTGATCGTACATGAATTTATTTGCAGGACTAAAATTACAAGTAAATTGCAATTTCTAGCCAAATTGGACAAAAAAGGACTAAAATTACCAAAATTATAAACTTACATGACTAAATTACGAAAATCAATTCGTATTGGACTAAAAATGCCACCCTCCTTAAATTACAAAACTAAAATTACACTTTTTCCTAAATTACATCAATATTCAGAAATATATTTGTAATTTTATAAATATTAAGGAGTATTTGTGTAATTTAATGTTGAGATAAATTACATTGGATCCATTTAAATAATAAGACGTTTATGCAATTTGATCTTGAAATAAATTAAATTTCACCCATTTAGAGATGTATTTATAATTTATAAATAATAAGGAATGTACGTGTAATTCGATATAATTTTGAGAGACGTTGATAATTTATCCGCAGGCAATGTGGATGAGTTATGGGTGGAAAGCTTTTATTTTATTCTATTCTGTTGTACCCAAAATAGAATAGAAAAATATCCTTTTTAGATTAATTTTGAGATTGATATATAATTGCAACGTTCTTTTTACTACTGTTCTTATCCAAAAAATGAGATAATCTTATCCAAACTTCATGAGGTGTAGGTTTACTGATGCATCATTCATGACCCTGCTCCAATCTCCTAAATTGAAATATTCATTCTTGAAATAAATTTTAGGAATAAATGTAAAGTTTTTCTTGATATTCGATCTGTAATTTCAAAAATTATATTTAGTACGTATTTCTATCATTTATTTTTATTTAATAAATTAATTCTTTTAATTTTGCGATGTCAATTACTCACATATTTAATGAAGCTCGAATGAATAATTTTAAATATATTTATGAGAAATGAGAAATTAGGGTGCGACTTATGTTCCGTTGATCGGAGACATGGAAAAAGAAGGGTACGTGGAACGGACAACCATTCTAGTTCGCCTATGTTTGTAATTCATGTTCAGATGCATTGTATCCAAAACTATACCATTTCCATGTGCATACGGCACGTTTCATGTTCAAATTCGGATATAAATAGAATATATTATTAATATATATTTAAATTTCTCTTTGTTGATAATTATATTTCGAGTATTTTTCTTTTATAGCTCACATAATTTATTATATCATTCAATATGTTTAAATTCAAAAACTGATTCGATAAATTAATTATTCAGATAATCGAATATGACCAAATAAGTGAAAAAAACAACAAATTATGGAAGACGAACAAACTCGGAATAATGTTTGAGTTGTTTAATGTCATGTGTCAGATTTGAGCATATCTTATCCGCAAAGGTAGTTTTGGTGATGTGGATGAATGAGAAAAAAATTTGTATGATCAGGAGAAGTGGTGATTTGGTGGATTAAGAGATGAGGGGAACTTACCGTGGGAAATTTTTGCAAAAATCTGATTCGATAGAAAAAAAATATTAATATTTTTTCTAATTTTTTTATATTTTTAATTTTTTTATTTATTTAATTCTTTTTTTAAAGAAAATAATAATTAAATTTGAAACTTTTAAATTAAGTATGCACATGCATTTCAGTGCGGTTATATATTGTATATAATATGCAATGATGTAAGTTCGATTTACAATTCTTTTTTATCGAGCGTGTTTTCGGTGTTGGTTTGTCTTTTTTTAAGTTTCAAGTACAATCACATATCATGTATACTATGAATAGACCTCAGTTATTGTCATCGAATGTCTAAATCAGGTAAAGTCAGTTTAAATGCGTGAGTAAAAGTTGAAGTATTTGTAAGTTCAATATAATTGGACTAGCCGCATGACATGAGTGGTTGTAAACCGTCGATTTATGATGTATCGTACGACCAAAATATAGAATGATGTCAACAATTCAATCTTATAGAAAACATACGAATTCTTGGAACGAAAAGTTATTTCTTCCTTTCTTTATAGGCATTTTAGGACTTTCATCATTTAGTGGAATTCACGTTATACGTGTAAATTATTTGTATCATAATTGATTTAGTATATTATAGTGGAAAGAACGTTATATGTATATGATGCACCACTAGTTATTTCCACGCCCATATGATGTAAGTTACTTATATGGTTTAACTCTCATTTATTAAATGATTTGGCATCTGATTTATACAAGAAAAAATCAATAAATATACATATACTAGCGTGTGCCCCGTGCGATGCACGGATTAAATTAATTAAAAAGTAAAATATATTATATAAAAGTTTTATTAGCCTATCAATTAAGTATTTTTATAATTAAAAAAATCTAAATTCTAAAAATTCATCTTTTGACCAAAATTCAAAATTGAAGAATTTTGGTCAAAAGACAGCCTTAAATATATATATTAAAAGATAGATAGGTTAATATATTTGATATATATATTTTTAGATAAATAATAAATAAATTTCGTTCTTCGAATTACAGTACATCAATATTGAAAAAAATTTAAAAAAATTAATATACATACAAAAAAGAGACATAAATTGAAATAATTGAGTATTACTTTTATAAATTAAAAGACAACCATCTTATTTTTGTGCATTTTAAAGTAGAATAAAGATGATTATACTAAAAGTTATGAATTTCAATATTTCAAAAGATAATTTCTAATAATTTTATGAATTTTCACAGTTTCTGAAAATTTATATTTCTCAAATTTCTGAAAATAAAATAAATTTCTGTAATTTATGAAATTTCGCTTCTTTTTTTTTTGTAAACTTTTTAATTTTTGTGCATTTTGCTATATTTTCAAAAAAAATGTATTTCTATAATTTCAAAAATATATATTTATTTAATTTTTGAAAATAATAGTTCCTAAAATATTAATTTCAAAAGTATGAATTAAAAATAAAAAATTTTTGCTTCCTCCTTTTTGTAAATTCTTTCGTCTTTGTGCATTTTACTGTATTTTCAAAAATTTCTATAATAATAGACATGTGTTAATTAAAAAATTATTTTAATTTTAAAAATATACGTTGAAGTAGAATAAAGATGATTATACTGAAAGTTATGAATTTCAATATTTCAAAAAGATAATTTCTAATAATTTATTAATTTCTGCAGTTTTTGAAAATTTATATTTCTCAAATTTGTAAAATAAAATAAATTTATGTAATTCTTGAAATTTTGCTTCTTTTTTCCGTAAACTTTTTAATTTTTGTGCATTTTGCTGTATTTTAAAAAAAAAATATGTGTTTCTATAATTTCAAAAAATATGTATTTATGTAATTTTTGAAAATAATAGTTCCTAAAACATTAATTTCAAAAGAATGAATTAAAAATAAAAAAATTTTGCTTCCTCGTTTTAGTAAATTTTTTCGTCTTTGTGCATTATGTTGTATTTTTCAAAAATTTCTATAATAATAAATACGTATGAATTAAAAATTATTTTAGTTTTAAAAATGCAAGTTAAAGTAGAATAACGATGATTACTGAAAGTTATGAATTTCAATATTTCAAAAGATAATTTCTAATAATTTTACTAATTTCTGCAGTTTCTGAAAATTTATATTTCTCAAATTTCTGAAAATAAAATACTTTTCTATAATTCCTGAAATTTCACTTCTTCTTTTTTGTAAATTTTTAATTTTTTGCATTTTGCTGTATTTTAAAAAAAATATATAGTATTCTATAATTTCAAAAATATATATTTATGTAATTTTTGAAAATAATAGTTCTAAAACATTAATTTCAAAGTATGAATTAAAATAAAAAAATTTTGCTTCTCTGTTTTGTAAATTCTTTCGTCTTTGTGCATTTTGCTGTATTTTCAAAAATTTCTATAATAATAGATATGTGCAAATTAAAAAAATTATTTCAATTTTAAAAATACACGTTGAAGTAGAATAAAGATAATTATACTGAAAATTATGAATTTCAATATTTTAAAAGATAATTTCTAATAATTTTATTAATTTTTGCAGTTTTTGAAAATTTATATTTCTCAAATTTCTGAATATAAAATTCATTTATGTAATTCCTGAAATTTTTCTTTTTTTTTTTTTTGTAAACTTTTTTAATTTTTGCATTTTGCTGTATTTTCAAAAAAAAATATGTATTCTATAATTTCAAAAATATATATTTATGTAATTTAAAATAATAGTTCCTAAAACATTAATTAAAAGTATGAATTAAAAGTAAAAAATTTTTGCTTCCTCTGTTTTGTAAATTCTTTCGTCTTTGCATTTTGCTGTATTTAAAATTTCTATAATAATAGATATGTGCGAATTAAAAAATTATTTCAATTTTAAAAATACGTTGAAGTAGAATAAAGATGATTATACTGAAAATTATGAATTTTAATATTTCAAAAATATAATTTCTAATAATTTTATTAATTTCTGCAATTTCAAAAATTTATATTTCTCAAATTTTTAAAATAAAATACATTTATGTAATTCCTAAATTTTTTCTTTTTTTTGTAAACTTTTTAATTTTTGTGCATTTTGCTATATTTTCAAAATTTTCTAAATAAAGATATGTGCGCATTAAAAAATTATTTCATTTTAAAATACACGTTGAAGTAGAATAAAGATAATTATACTGAAAGTTATGAATTTCAATATTTCAAAAAGATAATTTCTAAATTTTATTAATTTCTGCAGTTTCTAAAAATTTATATTTCTCAATTTCTGAAAAAATAAAACATTTTTGTAATTCCTGAAATTTCTTCTTCTTTTTTGTAAACTTTTAATTTTTGTGCATTTGCTGTATTTAAAAAAATATGTATTTCTATAATTTCAAAAATATATATTTATGTAATTTTTGAAAATAATAGTTCTAAAACATTAATTAAAAGTATGAATTAAAAGTAAAAATTTTGCTTCCTCTTTGTAAATTTTTCATCTTTGTGCATTTTGCTGTATTTTCAAAATTTTCTATAATAAAAGATATGTGCGAATTAAAAATTATTTCAATTTTAAAAATACACGTTGAAGTAGAATAAAGATAATTATACTGAAAGTTATGAATTTCAATATTTCAAAAAGATAATTTCTAATAATTTATTAATTTCTAAGTTCTGAAAATTTATATTTCTCAAATTTCTGAAATAAAATACATTTCTGTAATTCCTGAAATTTCACTTCTTTTTTTTGTAAACTTTTTTTTTTTGTGCATTTTGCTGTATTTTAAAAAAAAATATGTATTTCTATAATTTCAAAAATATATATTATGTAATTTTTGAAATAATAGTTCCTAAAACATTAATTAAAAAGTATGAATTAAAATAAAAAAATTTTGCTTCCTCTTTTGTAAATTTTTTTTGTGCATTTTCTGTATTTTCAAAATTTCTATAATAATAGATATGTGCGAATTAAAAAATTATTTCAATTTTAAAATACACGTTGAAGTAGAATAAAGATAATTATACTGAAAGTTATGAATTTCAATATTTCAAAAAGATAATTTCTAATAATTTTATTAATTTCTATAGTTTCTGAAAATTTATATTTCTCAAATTTCTGAAAATAAAATACATTTCTGTAATTCCTGAAATTTCACTTCTTTTTTTGTAAACTTTTTAATTTTTGTGCATTTGCTGTATTTTAAAAAAAATATGTATTTCTATAATTTCAAAAATATATATTTATGTAATTTTTGAAAATAATAGTTCCTAAAACATTAATTTCAAAAGTATGAATTAAAATAAAAAAATTTGCTTCCTCTTTTGTAAATTTTTCGTCTTTGTGCATTTGCTGTATTTTAAAAAATTTCTATAATAATAGATATGTGCGAATTAAAAAATTATTTCAATTTTAAAAATACACGTTGAAGTAGAATAAAGATGATTATACTGAAAGTTATGAATTTCAATATTTCAAAAAGATAATTTCTAATAATTTATTAATTTCTGCAGTTTCTGAAAATTTATATTTCTCAAATTTCTGAAAATAAAATACATTTCTGTAATTCCTGAAATTTCACTTCTTTTTTGTAAACTTTTTAATTTTTGTGCATTTTGCTGTATTTTCAAAAAAATATATGTATTCTATAATTTCAAAATATATATTTATGTAATTTTTGAAAATAATAGTTCCTAAAACATTAATTTCAAAAGTATGAATTAAAATAAAATTTTGCTTCCTCTTTTTGTAAATTTTTTCGTCTTTGTGCATTTTGCTGGTATTTAAAAATTTCTATAATAATATATGTGCGAATTAAAAAATTATTTCAATTTTAAAATACACGTTGAAGTAGAATAAAGATTTATACTGAAATTATGAATTTCAATATTTCAAAAAGATAATTTCTATAATTTTATTAATTTTTGCAGTTTCTGAAATTTATATTTCTCAAATTTCTAAAAATAAAATACTTTTATGTAATTCCTGAAATTTTGCTTCTTTTTTTTTGTAAACTTTTAAATTTTTGGCATTTTGCTGTATTTTCAAAAAAAAAATATAGTATTTCTATAATTTCAAAAATATATATTTATGTAATTTTTGAAAATAATAGTTCCTAAACATTAATTTCAAAAGTATGAATTAAAAAAAAATTTTGCTTCTCTTTTTGTAAATTTTTCGTCTTTGTGCATTTTTTGTATTTTCAAAAATTTCTATAATAAAGATATGTGCGAATTAAAAAATTATTTCAATTTAAAAATACAAGTTGAAGTAGAATAAAGATGATTATATTGAAAGTTATGAATTTCAATATTTCAAAAGATAATTTCTAATAATTTTATTAATTCTGCAGTTTCTGAAAATTTATATTTCTCAAATTCTGAAAATAAAATACATTTTGTAATTCCTGAATTTTCACTTTTTTTTTTTTGTAAACTTTTTAATTTTTGTGCATTTTGTGTATTTTCAAAAAAAATATGTATTTCTATAATTTCAAAATATATATTTATGTAATTTTTGAAAATAATAGTTCCTAAAACATTAATTTCAAAAGTATGAATTAAAAATAAAAAAATTTTGCTTCCTCTGTTTTGTAAATTTTCGTCTTTGTGCATTTTGCTGTATTTTAAAAATTTCTATAATAATAGATATGTGCAAATTAAAAAATTATTTCAATTTTAAAAATACACGTTGAAGTAGAATAAAGATAATTATACTGAAAGTTATGAATTTCAATATTTAAAAAAGATAATTTCTAATAATTTTATTAATTTCTGCAGTTTTTGAAAATTTATATTTCTCAAATTTCTGAAATAAAATACATTTATGTAATTCCTGAAATTTCACTTCTTTTTTTTTGTAAACTTTTTAATTTTGTGCATTTTGCTGTATTTTAAAAAAAATATGTATTTCTATAATTTCAAAAATATATATTTATGTAATTTTTGAAAATATAGTTCTTAAAACATTAATTTCAAAAGTATGAATTAAAAGTAAAAAATTTTTGCTTCCTCTTTTTGTAAATTCTTTAGTCTTTGTGCATTTTGCTGTATTTTTAAAATTTCTATAATAATAGATATGCAAATTAAAAAATTATTTCAATTTTAAAATACACGTTGAGTAGAAAAAAGATGATTATACTGAAAGTTATGAATTTCAATATTTCAAAAGATAATTTCTAATAATTTTATTAATTTCTGCAGTTTCTGAAAATTTATATTTCTCAAATTTAAAAATAAAATACATTTCTGTAATTCCTGAAATTTTGCTTCTTCTAATTTTTGTGCATTTTGCTGTATTTTCAAAAAATATATATGTATTCTATAATTTCAAAAATATATATTTAAAATTTTTGAAATAATAGTTTCTAAAACATTAATTTCAAAAGTATGAATTAAAAGTAAAAATTTTTTTGCTTCCTCTTTTTGTAAATTTTTTCGTCTTTGTGCATTTTGCGTATTTTCAAAATTTTCTATAATAATAATATGTGCGAATTAAAAAATTATTTCAATTTTAAAAATACATGTTGAAGTAGAATAAAGATATTATATTGAAAGTTATGAATTTCAATATTTCAAAAATATAATTTCTATAATTTTATTAACTTTTACAGTTTCTGAAAATTTATATTTCTCAAAGTTCTAAAAATAAAATACAT
>JACGWL010000550.1:0-84455 GCA_034509725.1 Sesamum angolense
AGAAGACGTCGGCGTGTGTTGTACGGCTGAAGTGAAATCTCAACCGTTGCTGGAGATTGAGAGGAGAGTTTCGCGCCTGTACGGCGATTGATAGTGTATAGTCCGCGAAGGAAAAAGTAGTGTGTCTGGAGTACGCGTGAAGGGTAGCGCGTGGGATTATTCAGATAGGGTTAAAAGATGTTGAATTTCCGCTTTTTAAATGTTCCATTTGATTTCCTCCCGCCATTTTTATGTTATTTAATTTGATAATAATATTTAAGGAAAATGCATAAAACCCCCCTTGTTTTAGCAAAATGCAAAAACCCCAAAATTATATGAAAATATACCTAAGACCCACCTTATATTAAATAAAAGCTTCAGAAAATACCTTTTCGTCAAATTTAACAGAATTGTTACTATACGTGTCCATATGCGATTTGATTCTTATGCATTTTTAGACCTATTTAGCGCTATATTGCGAATTAAAGTTTCACATATTAAGCAAAAAAATCAATTTTCATATTCAAAATACTTAATAACGTTAAATTACTATTGTGAAAAATTTACAACATGCATAATACAATACTATCAATATCAGTGCGAGAAAAATGATTCAATTTTTTTTCCGCGTCATCATTGTAATGCACTTATGTATAAAGTCCTATTGATCTTAATGCCAATTAAAGCTCAAATAATTAAAAAAGTACTTAGGGGTTTGGTTAAATTAAAATTTTATTCCGTAGACCTTAGTTTGATAGTTTTTAAAAAGAAGTTTGGAAGAGGTAGGTAGGTTGTAAAAGTGGGTAGTTGAGAGTTTTGCACCCTTTACTCTTATTATGTACTTTACTATCTCTTGTTATTTATAATTAATACGTTTAGAAAATGCCACCTGTATCAAGCGTCGATGTTTTGTCTACATCATCAATTGTCATCTCCTTAGGTTAGAAATTGATGATGTAGGCAAAGCGTCCTTAAGTGGCTTATAAGCCTCAATACATCTGTAGTGAGGAGCTTTTTCATGACAAAACCTGAAGCTCATATGAAGTCAAAGCGGACAATCTTGCGCAATAGAGTACTGATTGAATCGCAAGTCGTATAAAAAATTAACTGTAAAGCTGCCATGCATGCATGATATATATATTCACAAGAAATAGTTACTATATATGTAATAACTTGCACCGTTGCTTTTGGTTTTCAAATGGGAAGTGAAAAGTGGAAGATGCCATATAAGGGGTTTTCTTTTTTAACTACAAAATTCAATTTTCACCCTACCTGCACTCACTAATTCTTGGGAACTACTTAGTGTGACTTTCTTGCTGTTTGATCTTCATTTGTTGTTTGTTTGTCTTTTTTGGGTAATTGCATATCAGTTTTCAATTGTGATTTCATAATCCATAGTGATATATGTTTGGTTCATTCCAAATTAATAAAATAGTAGTAATCTCATTCAGAAATCAAACAAAATGGGGATGTAGCTCAAATGGTAGAGCGCTCGCTTTGCATGTGAGAGGCACGGGGTTCGATCCCCCGCATCTCCATCTGCATCTACTATTTTTGCTCAAATCTGCTGTTTTGCAAGTCTGATTGGAGCAAGTTCCTATTCTTTTTGGATGGGTTTGATTGAACAAAGTCAATAATAGCATAACAAATGCATTTTAATTAACGTGGAATACTCGCACAAATAAAATGATGATCAGATGATAAATACTAAAATTGAATGAACTAGTTCTTACAGTCACTGAAGCAACACCACTGTTCAGAAATATCTTCAATAAATCATATGGACAAGCAACGAGAGACGACAAAATTAATGTTAACAAGTACATCTGTTTACTTCTTCTGCCTGCCACCCTCCTTCTTCTAACTACTTCATCAGCATATTTCACACCTTTACCTTTGTATGGCTCTGGGGGTCTCCATTTCCGAATAGAAGCAGCAAACTGACCTATTTCAGATTTATCGTATCCGCTCACGATAATTCTTGTTTCTTCCACCTTCACCTGCAGGCCACTGGGGATTGCCATTCTAACTGGATGAGAAAAGCCAAGATTGAAACTATGTCTTTCCTTCAACAGCAGCACGATAACCAGTGCCTACCAGCTGAAGTCTCTTCTCAAAGCCTTTAGAAACACCCACCACCATGTTATCAGTTAGGGTCCTGGGAAGATCATTCAGAAAATAAAAACAATATCATAACTTTGTCATGAACAATCCCATAAGCAAAGATAGTTTCATTTCGACAGAGAATAGTAGGAAAAATGTTGCAGCAGTTTTTCGGTAGTTGCATGTAGTTTGTTATCTAGACCAATTAAACAATAAACTTCACATACTGAAAACATATAGGACCCGGTTGCAATATGAAGGCATACCAACATTATGCATTATTTGTAGATTAGGAATTGATTTATGCATACAGGAAAGAAATGTGAGCTTATGAAGTTTAACTAGGGTATTGGTTTTAAAAGGGCAAAACAATGGTGAAGTGTATTGGCCATAAATTCTGTAGCTGAAGAAGGCAAAGAGTAGGCTTTAAGTGGCTGTTTTGAGGTATTTCATACCTCAGTAGATATTTGAAGACTGATTCAGGTAGTACCAGAGAAAATATCAAACATGACACCAAAGCTTAAGGAATTCTTCTGCCTCAACCTCAGGCAAACAGAATCAGAGTCTGTCATTTGATATTAGTTAATACTCTTAGAATTAGCAGGTAAATGTAATTATCAAACATGAATCATCACTTATACCAGTGTATGACACATGGTTGCATAATATTTGGTGCCTTTCCTAATCTAAAAGTGAGAACAAATTCGACAAACCCTAACAGAAAGAATCCTCAGAAATACGTAGCACAAATACTTTAATGAATCATAACTACGACAATTTCCTTCATAATAATCTCTCTTAAAATTAAAAAAAGAATATCAAGTAAAAAGGTTCAAGTCAAAATTGATTGTTGTACTCTGGATCCATGTATGAGGCAAAATCTGGACTATGTAATATCCCACTAAGGCATATGAAATGATCAGCAGAAAAAGATAAGAAGGAACTATTGGAAGAAGTTATTTCAATCTTCAATCTTTTGATTGCGTAAATTCTAAACTACATCTTTCAAACAATGCTATTGCGTCCATACAAAAGAAAAATCAGAAACATCTGCACTAACTAATTCCACAAATGTCTAGACTCAGGATTCCAAATATACTACGTCCAACAAAATAATTCACCATGCATTAAATTGCAGAAAAAATTAAGTGTGTATAGTCAAGGCATCAACAAAGCAGAAAATGGAAACAAGTACCTGAATAAACCATGCATCTGGTTGGCCCTTCTTGTTTCTACTGCTTTTTTCACCCTGAGAGCTCCAGACTCTTCCTTCTCAAGCTTGATTTCTCGTGGATAAGTAAGAGCAAGCTCCCCCAGAGGGCCTTTCACTTTCACATCTTGGCCGTCCATCGTTAGAGTCACATTGGATGGCACCGTAATCGGTTGCTTCCCAATTCTTGACTCCTTGCATTCCACAATCTTTCTCACAAGACGACACGCGGTGCAGAAACCGGAGAAAAACGAAGTCCATTTGCCTCCCCAAGAAAAGGGCAGCTCAGGTAACTGATTTGAAGCCAAAAAAAAAGAAAAAATTTTGGCTTAAAAGCCTCAGAGCCATGAACAGAAGTACATTCTCTGAAACTTGGAAATATGGATACATACACATATATGTTCACTGAAGTGTGACAATTAAACCGAGTCTCACCTAGATTGTATCGTAGCACCAACCGGACATCCCATCAGAGCTCAATTCAAATGCCCCCCAGGAACCAAAAGCTCACTGCACTAACAAAACTTTTGCATTTCATTAGTTTGATATTCCCTGATTCCTAGAGAAAAAACTCTGGCTCGGACATCATCACCCGCACTTTATTCAAACCTATCCTCATGAACTTTTCAAATTTACTTTCAATCAGTAACATCAATGTACAAAACCCAAACTTTATGACGAATACTCATTCAATCTTAGTCAATTCTTAAAGCTAAACAATGTGGTTTCTTTGAACTCCACACAAATGCAGTTTCCAAAGGGAAGACACTGAGATGGACAATAAACCAACCGAAACGTAAAAGAACTCATATCCCCTTCCAGTTACAAAACAACAATCAAGAAGCTTTCCCAAATTCAGAACAGCGTCTCCCGAACAGACCCAAATTACAAAAATACACATCAAACAAGTATACATACACATAATAAAGGAAGAAAGAGAGAAAGAGAGAGATTGCAGTACCTGAACCTGAGGTAGAATGGAAGCAGAGAGTGAGAGAAAGAAGTTAGCTGGTTAGGACAATTTTGCAAAATTGGGGATAAGGTACCCCCAACCCTTTCTTCAACAATTATATTATACATTTTCTTTCAAATAAATAAAATAGCAATAATTATAATAATTTACGTCCCACAACTTTAATAATATAATATAACGTAATTATATTTATATATTATTAATTTAATAATATTGAATTTAATTCAAATAAAATTTATTCTAAATCTTCTGAAAAAAATTGTGTACACTAGTAATGTGTGGGCATAATATATTTATTTTATCTTATTTTTTTTTATGTATGTAATTATATAAGAAGGATGGACGACAAATTATTAGCTTATCAAAATTATTAAAACATTTAATTTGAGAATGTGTCTGGATAGAAAATTATTGAGAAAAAATGAATATATTGAGGGAATTTTAGTACATACATGCTTTATCGACCAAAGTAATTATTTTAATGTCTTTACATTAATAAATGTAAAAAATAATATTAGAAAAGAACTATATACCAAAAAAAGGAATATATATATATATATAAAAAAAAGGAATATATGTGACCACATAATTGGACTGACAATAGAACTATCATGTTGGGTTGGTTACAGTTGATAGGCCCAATAAGAATTGGGCTGTTTCATCCGTGTCGTAATGTAATTGGGCCCAGTAGATTAGGCCCAGGAAAAAGTACACGAGTGTGGTTATCAGCACGTGCAAGTCACATGCTGCGGCCATGTATGATGTGTGTTTCTTGCCTTTACCTCAAAAAATTGTGACCAGTGACCAAACTCTTTCCTCCAGCCTCATAAACGTTGGAACCCGCGAATTGTTGTACGATTTTCACGCGAACAGACAGAAAGGAGAAGTAAACATCGCGCAATTCAATTCTGAAATCGGGAAAATACAATTGATCGTGGAGAATAGGGTTGAAGAAGTAGCCCACAAAATCAATGACGGAGGATAGTTGCCCTAGGGTTTCGTCATCGGAACCAGATTCCGCGACGACCAAGCAAAGGTGGGATGCTTTGATTTTATGGAGATTGACTTAGTTTGGCTCAGATTTTTTAGCTTTCTATTTTTGCTACTCTAGACGTGGTTGGATATTGTTGTTGCTTTCTTTCACTTGAATTTAGTTCCGCTCCGGGAATGAGCAAAAAGATGGAAATTCGCTAATGGATTATGCAGATGAAGTTCGAAATTTTATTAGAACTAGCTGGACTTGACTGTTGCTCTTTTCTGCTGTCTTGATTTGCCTTTTCTTGTGAGTTTGACGGAGGTCGTTGCCACTGGAATCTGGTCAGTCCGATAGAAAAAGATAATTTGACATAGGAGAGAATCCGGAAGAGACCTCTACAATCTATAGAGTGTGGTTTTGAACTTGAAATCTGAGAGTGAAATTTCTGACTGGTGGTTTCATCCATCTTCCATGTTGTGCTTTCATAAAGCATTAACCCATAACTCTCCAACATTTAATTTCACTGAAAAAATAAATAAAATAAGTGGTTTTAACAGTTGTAAGCTGTTTTTGTAGGAAAAAGAGAAAGTGGGATCAGCCGGACGAGTCATTTGTTTCTGCTGGAGTAGCTTTTCCAGGGATTTTTCCACTGGCAAACATGGGATCTCTGGCCAGGATAACTCTGCCTGCTGTCTCCCCGGTATCTGGTGCTTCTCCTGCAATCCCTTTTCCCACTTCTAGTGCCACTCCTCTGCAAGTTGTTCAGGTGCCTTTACAACAGCATGCTGCTGCAATTGTCCAAAAGCTAGTCCAAGTAAGGCTATATCGAAGTTCGGCCTTTTACTTTCATAAATACATGGTTATGCACTCATCTCTATGATTTGTGGCTCTCTCATTTGTGGTAAAGTACAGTATGTTTAGTGGCTGACTAAACATCCCTTTTAACACAGTGCTGTTTCTATTTCCCATCCACTCTGTTGATTCAAGAAATGGTTTTTAAGACCAACTCGTAGTTATTTGGCTTTTTTCTGTTTGCAAAATTTCATGCTATCGACTTGGGTTTTGTCCCATTGGGTTTGTGTGCTGTTGGATCTGCACAGGATAATGTAATAGAAGTGAGATGCGGACGATTTCCTGTATAATCCAGTGGCTCACGAACCCCATAGGGTAATATCTATGTTGGTAGCATCTACTAGAACCATTTTCATCCTTTGATTTTCTTTTATTTAATTTGAACAAAGTATGTTTCTTTGGTTGTTACTAGCGTTTATTTAGTAATGCTTCTGGACACTTGACACACTTTTGGGACTTTCGACCTGCTTTTGTTCTCACACAGTTCATTTTTCTTTAAATTTATAGCCAAAGATCCAAGATGAATTAATAGCAAGAGAAATTGTTATAAATGATGCTGATTCTGCTATTCGCTATAAGCTCACCAAGCGCCAAACCCAGGAAGAGGTAAATTTCAATATTTTGGCTTATGTAATGGAAGGAATTCTCAGGATATGCATATAGCAGAGCTATGCTGCATAAGTGTTTCTAGTTGGTCTTGGTGGGATATGGGAGTTGATAATCTATTCGACACTTTACAGATCCAGAAGACTACAGGGGCTGTGGTAATAACTCGGTAAGTCAGTTGCTGGTGATCTTTCCATTGGATCTGCTTTGCTTTTCTTTCTATATGTTTCACTTATGGATTGGAACTTACAGTGGAAAATATCGGCCTCCTAATGCGCCACCTGATGGTGAGAGACCCTTATATCTTCATATATCGGCTGCTTCACATGTAAGCACTTTTTGGTTTTGTGCAGATAACTGATAAGACTTTAAGTTTTGATTCTGGCAAGATATTACTTTTCTTAAGTTCATTTATAGGGCAATTGTTAGATGAAGGCTTCTATGCTGAAAAGATATGTTTGGTTGAGAAATTGTGATCCTGTCTGAACTCTGATGCCATTCACGTTTTGAACATTTCCCGTCTTTCAGTATTCAGTTTTGTGTTTGTTTCTTTTGATGTATTTTTGTTATGTTTACATGTTATGTTGTGGCTTCAGTTGGAAACAACGGCAGAAAGAATCAAAGCAGTTGATCATGCTGCTGCTATAGTGGAAGAAATGCTGAAACAGGCAATAGTGAGTAGTGGAGCTAAGGTAATTCTGACTTCTGAGAGATATTGCAAACTGCATAATTGTGCATACTTGATTATTTTGTGATCAACTCAACAAATGTTGGTCTCAGGTTGATCATTTATTGTATACACGTGTCTTTTTGAGATTTGAGGCAGACCCATCGTTGAACATTGTCTCACGCATCCGTGGCCCAAATGTGAGCTTATTCTTACTCATTTTTCTCCTTTCCTTTGCCTCATTTTTTTGTTTACTTCAGTTTCTCTCTTTGATGTCTGCCATGTTTTTGGAGGATGTGGATAGATGACTTTGTTAAGAAAGAGACCTACCACTTTCTAATTGAAAATGTTCAGCACTCTCTCAGTCTCCCTTTATAATTTGCCTACTTTTTTGGAATTCTCATTTAGTCTGTGACTTATGCCTGGGTTTTTATGGGGAACTGAGAGATGGGACGAGAGAATGCAATAGTTCAGTTGCCTGGTTTACTATGCATGTCTAGAGGTGTTTTATGGTTATGGTTATGCATGGTTATTGTTAGACCATTTTATTGCTTTGTCAGATCTGCAGTTATCTTTATAATTGTGCCAAACCTGTTTCACTCTTGTTTTAGCTATATGTTGATTAATGACTTAGTTTGTTTTTTCTCAACAAAGATAAGAGATTCTAATGTTTGAAGCTTTCTCTACATCTCCATGCAATCTGGAGAGATTCTTTTGTGTTGCTGCTGGTTGGGTTTTGTAAATGCAGGACCAGTATGTAAACCACATTATGAATGAAACAGGAGCAACTGTCTTACTAAGAGGAAGGGGTTCTGGGTGTTCTGAAAATGGGCAGACTGAAGGTTGTTATTGTGGCCCATTTAGCATTTGCTATTATTTGCATTAGCCTCTTGGTCATATATCTTCTGCTTTGCCATGCTTGCAGAAACGCAAGAACCATTGCATCTGTTGTTATCAAGCAATGACCCAAACACTCTTGAACGTGCAAAGCTCTTGGCGGAAAATCTTTTGGACACAATTAGCACTGAGTGTGGTGCATCTAGGTAATTGATTTTTTTTAATGGTCATTTGTGACATGAATTTTGGACTGAGCCCATCATAAGGGCAATATTCCAACTGTATAGCTTTCATCAGATATGCATGTTTTGTATCTTATCTAGGGCTTCTGAGTTCACCATCGTATTTGTGTCATATCTTCTAAGGCCCTGTTTACTTTGAGAATCATATTAATTGAATGATAAGATTATCCTTTACTAAATGAATTATAAGAAAGACTTTGTATAATCAGTCAGGTGGTTACTTATATGTATTGGCAAAACAGGGTCAATTCTATCAAGTATTTACTTTGATGTATTCACATGCTTTTGGTAGGAAAATTACCTTTGTGCCCTTGTTTACAAAATTTAGTAGAGAATAAAATATTATTATTGTTATTATTATTACTATTATTGTTGTTATTATTATTATTATTCCGGAAAATTTCGAGGGTACAATGGTCATTCTCATTTGGTGCAACCTTGGGACTAATTTTATACCACCTCCCAAGGTGGGTGGTATTAGTTATTCAGATGTAACAATAATTAGGCTTTCGTCCCATCAACAAAGTAAGCACTGTATTAACGTATATTAATTTTATTATACAGCCTTATACATCAAAGTAAACGGGGCCTAACAGAATTTATTATATTCATGAGAGATTGATGGTGTCACCCTTGTTATATGTTGAGACCTATCTAATTATGTGAACTCCAATTTGACTTGTTCCCAAGAATTCTCAATCTTGTTATACTCCTTTAATGGGTCATGTATCTGTATGCAAATGGAAGGGAAAAAAATTGATACAAGTTCCTTGAATTTCTTACACCAAACATGATGCGTGAATCATATAATGAAGTGCTTGGTCAATTTATGAATTACTACTTATTCACGTAAGTCGCTGTTTCAATCCATTAATCTACCTCCAGTTTTTGGAGGATAACTTATTGTCTTGTCATGGTCATATGCTGTAGGGTATCTTCATGCAAGGAGTATGGTGCTGTGCCACCTCCACCTCAGTTGCAGGCTGGACTCCAGAGTCCAGGAAGTGCATCAAAAGTGAGAGATATAGCTCCTTTCAGCTCAACTGCTTTAGCTGCTGTGAGCAGTGTCGCCTCTCAGGGTCCGCTATCTCAATCTATTGGATTGTCATATCCTGGCCCTCCACAAGCAAATCCTGCTTTCTATCCTCATGGTGTGACAAGTGGAACAAGTTATATTGGTTATGGTGGAATATATCCACAAGCCACACCATTGCAACAAGTCGCCTTAGCCCTTAGGCAGTCTACTTCTCCAGTCACTGCTACAGTTGCTCCTGTTACCACTCCAGCAAGCATTGAGTCACCAATAGAGGCGAACCTCCCCGTGAAAGATAAGCGCTCCCAGAAACGGAAGTTCCAGGAATTACCTGCTGCTGCAAAAGGTCCAGCAAATCAAAATCAGGTATAGCAATTTCTCCTAATCAGGGTAGCAAAGGGGAGAATGCGTAAAAATTTCCTATCCTTAACTGTCAATTCCTGCTGATTTAGTTACACACACACACACATATATATATATATGTTCACCTGTGCTTTACACAAGTAATCTTGTGCAAACCGAAGAGTGTCGAAATTGAGACTTCTAGATAATCCTGTTCGTCTGTCTTTGGTTGTAAAGGGTGGATTTTGTCAGCCTCTGGATAAATACACAATTGGATGAACTTATTGAAATAGTCGCAGGAAATTGGTTGTGGTTTATTTTGTGCATTCTTTACGGGGAGTTAATACTAAAGATTCGTGGTGGTTAGCAACCAATATGTAATATGTCCTTGGTTTTATTCCCCTCATTTTCTTGGCATCAGACTGTTCACGTACTCTGAATGAATTAGTTGCTTCATATGAGTGTTGACTATTGAAGTCCAAATTCTTATACATAAGTTGTTGCATTTATATTACCTTTTCTTTATATTGCAGTTAAATTTATTGCCATAAGTATATTTCTCTGATTATTATTACTTCTTATTCCAGGTATTTTCACTGACCTTGTATGAAGCTAACAGGCTGATAGTGGACCTTTATGTTGGACATTTGTGTCTTTCACAGGGTTGAAATCAAGGTGGCATGATAAAGCTGCTTGCTATTTCATTGCTTTGTTTCTGGCGCTGGGCCAGATATTATGCTCTTTATTTCTTATCTGTTTATGGTGTTTGCATGGAGTGCACACGAGCACCACTTTCAGCCCAAGTTTTCTGACAAATTATCTTGATGCTTGGAAATAGAAGTACTGATAAATGAAACCTATAGAAGCTTAGTCCTGTGTCTACTTGTAACCGATGGATGCACCATATCCCTTGAGTTCCCTCCTAACTCATATTATAGTTTGAGGCTGGTGCTTTTCTGCTGTATTCATGTTTATATTGCCAAAGGCGGAAATTTTGAACAGACGCTTGCATGCTTAATGAAGATTTTGCTAACTGCATGGCTTTATGACACCATATTCCTGCTAACTTGAGAGATCTGGTATATGCTTTCCCAGAAGAATATACAGGGATCAGAATTTCCAATGCCACGTGAACTAACATCACATGTAGGTGCAAGAGACAATTTGGTTGACCAAGATCCAAATAAGTTTGTCGAGCCATCACCTAATGGAATGCCTCCACCTCCTCCTAAGCGCATATCACCTCCCTCACCCCCACCAAAGTTTAGCTCAACTCCAAAAGTGCATGGAGACAACAACGGGATGCACGGATCAAAATCTGAAGCTGTACCTGGTAAATTTTTTTCTTCTATCTATTATGTGAATTATTGTGATTCGCCTTCTTTAGCAGGAAATGGTCTCAATCCTGAAGCAGTTAATCTCAACTTATCTGTTCTCTATGTTTATTACTGAAAGTATCTTTCTTTCCTTCTAAAAAAATGTCTTGTTAGATACTTTAATCAAGCTGCTGGAATATGGAGATGATGATGATGATGACAACCTTGAGGAAACAGCGACAGTGCCCTTAGAAAACCATTCAAGCGCTCACGCTGTACCAAAACCTTTCTGGGCTGTATGAGTTTGATAACCTCAACCACCCACCGGAGATTTGGGTGTTTGGGAGCCCCATAAGTGGAGATTCTATCTTTCTCAGAAATGCTGCCTGGATGAAGGATAAATTTCACTACCTGACTGGACATGTAGCAGCTCTCATTACCACTACCTTATTGAGGTATTGGCGCTCTCTCGGGAAAAGGCATGTATTATGTCCTGTACATTAGTTGTAGAGATTTTCCGAAAAGTTTTTGGGTTTTACCTACATCATGCAAGCCCTTTTGGCCTTAGATGTTCTAGTTTTTAGTTCCAGTTTAATAAAAGTCAACTGTGAGTCAGTCGATTTGAGTGTTGCTCAGGCACGGAGGGCCAAGAAAAAAAGAAGAAAACGAAAAAAAACTTGCATGGAGAGACCAGCAGTCCTACACCCTTGACCTTGGGGACTAAAATGGAGAACTGGGGAACCAAAAAGTGAAATAGTTCATCAAATGCTATTTCAAAAATTTGGAAGAACGAACCTTGGCAAATAAAATCCAATGTATTTGGTTCACCTATATTTATGCTCAAGAATTAAGAATCACTTTGCAAGCAGAAAGTCGAGTGGTACAGCACCAGCGGTGAAAAGCACAGTAGCACAAGCACATTAATACTGGACGCAAAGGAAAAATTATTGCCTCATGTTCACAATGCAAAAAGACGCAACTATAATGGCATTGTCTACGAGTTCTGGAATGACTCAGCCCCTGGTATTCGCATAATCATTTGGCTCTTCTCTATCATCCCTGTTTTCGTCCAACACGTCCTGTCCAAAATCTTCATTTCCAGCTGCTTGATTACCACCCACACCCAGGGGATCCTGGCTTTGACCACTCATCCCAGTTGTCTCGTCATTCAAAATGGACGAAAAGCCAGCTTGACTTCCAGAGAAGTTACCGCCACTGCCACCATAGTTACCAACACCTTGTACAGAATCACCACCACCATACCCGCCGCCGCCTCCACTAGGATAACTGTCGGCACCATCAAATCCACTGCCTCCACCGGCATACTGGTTGCCGCTGCCAAAACCACTGCCTCCACTGAAGTTGCCATCTCGATAACCGCCACGTTGATATCCTCCACCCTGATATCCACCCCCACCATAGTTACCACCCTGACCACCGTAATTGAATCCACCACCAGCACCAAATCCACCTCCAAAACCCCCTCCCCGAGGTTTCTCGGTGGCATAATTCACCCTAATTCTTCGCCCATGAAGATCCTGAAAAATTTATCATTTAGATTCTTCAATTGCGCTCCCAGTTAAAGCTTATACACAGAAACATAGCAATGGTACCGAATAGTCAGTTGGAAAAGCTAATCAAAACCAGTCAAATAAAAATCTACAATATTATTTTGTTCAGTGATGACATTAAACTTCTTGAACACGATAGACCAGAAAGAAAAGCTACAATTCACACCCATGTCTAAATTTTAATTAGAAAGCTAATGACTAATTCCTCCCAATAGAAGCTTAGCATACTCTTTTCTCCTTCCACTGTAGTATATTTCGCTAGATTGATGGGTAAATTGTTGTTTCGACTCACCATGTGTCAAGATTGCCAGGAAATAGACATTCAATAACAAAAGCAGTATGAATGTCACTATTAGTTCATGAGGAAATGTAGCATGCAGAAATTTATAGAACTGTTTTCCCCCAGACAGCGTATTTTTCACTGGAAATCATTCGAAGTTAAAAATCTCCACATAAAAGAAAGGAATTTCCAGAAATCTAGAAGTGTTTTGGTTAATAATTATCAGGATCTTTCCGCTCAGAAAAGGATATCATTTATCCAACGAAGTGAAGTACTAATAAGTTTAGGGTGATGATGCGAAGAGATTAAAACTCAATTACCTGGCCATCAAATGCCTGGATGGCACTGGAAGCAGCTTCAGTTGACGTAAAAGTAATAAAGCCAAATCCCCGTGACCTACCAGTCTCACGATCCAAAATAACCCTAGCTGAAAATAATTAAAAGAAATTATGATTAATGTTGAAATATGGAAATATAAGCCATCTACAACAGCCTAAGAATGGCCCTCTCAGATATGCGGCCAGTCAGTCTAGTAAGGACCATTTGCACCCAATTGAAAGCAACAATTTGAAAGTCTACTCCATTGGATATCTTTAATGATAAACAATATGGCGTATTTGTGATCAGCATTCATCACCAAAACAATTCTTGTTCAGGGACTTATTCTAAAGCATCAACAGCAAACATAACAGTCACCATGTCAAAACAAAAAAAGGCAAAACCAATGATATCAATTAATCAATTTTCTGGTAGAAAAGATGATACCTTCAACTACTTCTCCATACTGGGAGAAAGCTTCTCTCAAACTCATTTCATCCGCTATATGAGAGGCCTGCAAGAGAATAGCATTACATACTAGAAGACAGCAGAAGAATATATTCATCACAAAAAATAGGACTACCACACTCAACAAAGAGTTTTGAAGATGACGACATGCTTCTTATTGCCTGAAACAGTGAAGCATTTGGGGCAGAAAGTTCGGACGTAACATGCCTGGTGACAGTTTGTTTCAGGATGTTGCCAACTCTGTTCATAAAAGCCATTGTTTTACCTAAACACAAGGAACGCATCCAAGAAAAGAAATAAGGTTAGCACGAGCCATATTGAGTGAAATGTGTGCAACTGGTATTTTTGGCTTTCTAAGAGGTATAAACAACTTGGCTCACGCAAGAACACATTGGTGAAATGTTGGTTGAACATCAAGATCGCAATTGTTATTGAGGTTTACTAAAATATCTAATAAGCCAATCAAAATGAGGTCTAATTGAGGCGAACATGCATCACTCTCAAGTATATTAATGGTTTCACATGTAACCTTCAATTTCTAACTTATTTGCTCAAGTTGAATTAGGAAACACTGAATGACTACAGGTATCCAACCATGATATCTCGTACTCATGACCCGAATGAAATGAGCTTTTACAAGCCATATTGTGCTGCACACAGAGCTATACCTATAATATCAAGTCCTATCAAGACTTAATTCAAGTGCTTTTCAGCAGAGTGTAAGAAAAAGGTAAATCATCCGCATTCCAATTCTTTTCCCTTCTCCATACACTTTCTTCAAAGATCCAAAGCAAATCCTATTATTTCTAATCATAGAAGAAATCGCGGTAAATCAGCAGAAGAATTTAATAACGATCAATCTTCAAGAAAAAATGTACACAAATCACATCAAAAAAACCCTCCTTTTCCAGTTCATTCAGAAACACACATTATATCATGTCAAAATACCACCAAAAAATTATTGAAAAGAAAAGAATCACAATAAACAGATAGGGAAATTAAAAGAATAAGAAGAAGCTAGCTCATTATTCCATATTTGATAATCTAAACTCCTTCCCAACCCCCCCCCCCACCCCAAAAAAAAAGCAGCTCCGATAAACCCTAAAACCTAGCTCCGATTCAAAGCGAAAATCCAAAGTTAAAACTATCAACCGATCATAATCGTGGCCCAAAAACTAGCGGAAATGGTATTAGGGTTTTAGCAGTAGAGATGCAGAGACGAAGAGAATCACACCTCTAAACAATTGAAAACTGCACTAGAGTTTCTCCCACTTTCTACACTCAGGAAAGGGTTTTGAAGTTGGAAATTCAACGGGGGCGCAATCTTGTGTGCGTGAGTGCACATCTAGACCAATAGATCAGGCGGTTTCGGCCCTAGATTTGTATAAAGCGGTGATAGTTGGTCAACCATAAAATCAATCCGTTAATAGTCGTCCGATTTTGAGTACTAACTTCGTGACATACATATATGTTTTAATTCAGATTTTAATTTAATTTAGAAGTTAATTATTACTTTGCTCCCACACCCTAGTTAAATAATTTCATTTCTGAGTGCTCTTCTCTTTTTTAAGAAAAATAAAATAAAACAATATTAAGATTTTAATACTAAATTTAGTATTTCTATTATATGGGCCATAAAAAAAGTCCACTAAAGATATTTGTCCAAATGGAATAAATTGATTCAATATTTGTAAATACATAGTTAATGCAAAAAAATTCTTATTCGAATTGAATTTGATTAAATCAGAACCAATTATATAATAAATATAATAAATTTATTATATGATTGATGTACAATTATAAAAAAAAAACCCCAATAAATCACACGATAAATATATCACGTTTGCTCCATAACTAATTTAGTTCGATCCAACATAATTTTTCCGACTAAAGCTGGCACTACAGTTGTTTGGCTAACAACCACTTTCCATTTTGAGGGAACAAAATTAGCATATCAGTACCCAAAACTTCAAACTTCTATTATCAAGATATGTGATGATACAAGTGATGAACCAAGAATGGAACTCTTACACAGTAGGATACAACGTTTTCAAAAGAGTAACAAAGAATTCTTAAAAATATCGAGTTCCTCCGTTAATCTAGTCCCTACAGTGCCATATACGGTTTTCATCATTTCTTACCGTGTAACGATTTCTGGGATCCCTCAAAAAGATCTAATAGGAAAACCTCTAAATCATCAGACGTGTACTTGATGTGTTTCTCACTAATATGATTAATGTGTCGTCCGACAAAAGTTCGATAAGCCTGGATTACCCTGAGTGACGTTGAGATCCGAAGATCGTCGCGGAGCTGGGAATCTGGGACTGACCATCCTGTCTGGCTCTTGTAAACCTCCTCGAAAGCAAGGTAAAAGCTCTGCAGTCTCTCCTTGAGAATGGTTCTTGATATAGAGTTGGAACCGGGGTTCTGGATTCCCTCATCCCTTAGTAAGGCAAGAATCGAGCTCCAAGTTGCTCTCTCGTAATTCATGGCAAGCTGCTGAAATTTCCCATTATGTTTGCGTATCCATTCATCGCCTAGCACGGTTCTGAGTTCTGAATTCTTAACTTTTTCGGCCATGTAATGTATGTTGTTCATCAAGAAAAGGTGCTGCAGAGATTCGTCCTTGTATAACTTTGATTTCTCGTCAAGATTGCATTCCAGGATGGAGATAAGGGATCGGAAATGGAGAGCCATTGGAGAAGTGGAGGGGCTTTCACCGACGTTCTCATCTTCACTAACGGGACTCATATTAGGTGAAACTGAAGGGGAGCTTTCATTGTCTTGGTCCTTCAAGACCTCATCGAGAGTTTTGCTGTAATCCATGAGAGTCTTGATGTAGTTCATAACATATCTAGTGAGGTGGTGGACTCCGCCACCAGGAAAAGCGTTGGCCGAGACATTGGAGGCAACAGCATTCTCGAATTCAAGAAACGTTGCCTTTGCGCAATCTCCCAATCTCTTTAGGATGTCCTGGCATTCATTTCTAACACAAGATCCAGCCTCGTCAGAGTATAAAGCAACTATATCTGGAATAAGATCTGCGAGCACCTCGTACATGTCCAGAATCCGAATCAACTTTTCTGGTTGATGGGGGCCGATGGCTATGGCTTCGCAGAAGTTCAGAAGCTGCAAAAGTGCCGTTTTTGATGACTCGGCAAAACAATCAGAACTCACTGATTCAAGATCTCCGAAAATCTGATCCGTCAACAACTTTTCACTCGCAAGATAAACCCGCACGAAAACCTTCATCGCTCGCATCCATCTCCTGATTTTGGAGTTCAATGCATTCCACTCCATTTTCAAAACGTCTTCAATGCTTAATTTCTCCACTTCAAGAATGAAAAGGCAGTCATCCAGAGCATCCTTTTGAACATTAACAAACACTTGAGAACATTCTCGACCATAATTTGAATCAAACATCAAATGGGCAATATTCTTCAGGTCCGGAATCACATCTGGATGCACCAGCTCAATGATATATTCCTCCGAGGATCGCGCCATGCTATCTCTTTGGACTATATCGTCAACAGAATCATCCCCAGAGGAGATAACAGAGCCCGCCTCAATGATATCATCCTCACTAGAACGAAAAGACATATGCTCAGGCTCAAAAGGCTGCCTATTCTGAACTAGCAAGTGCCTAAACTCCTCCTCAAGCCTAGCCATTGCTGTCTGAAGAACATCATGAGCCCTACGCAACAAACTCGTATCTTCACCACTGTTATTTAGACTCCTATTCTCCAAGGTCTCCGTCAATTTTCGAGCTTCATCGACAGCTTTCAAGTACTCATAAGACTCTTCAGGGCCACAATCCCATATCATCAACTGATCATTCTCCCACTTCATGACCTTATCCTGAATCTTATTTAGCTGCTCCTCAATCTCATTAAGTCCCTCATGTTCTTCAAGTTCTTCATTACTGCTTTCACTTACTCTAGTTATATCGGTTAATCGTGAGCCAAGATTTGCCAAGATTTTCCTACATCATCGGTCAAATTATGCTTTGCCTCCAATGCTTTCACAATATGCTGCACCGCAGCAATCAAGTCTTCTTCTGCTTCCATCACAGATGCTGTAGCTGTACAGTCTCCCATACCATACAAGAACCCTAAGTTCAAGAAATCTAACTGATACAAGAACTGCTTATGATATTACCACAAACAAAATCTCCCAACACTTCTTATCTTAACCCAAACATCCAAAACCTCAAGCAATCCAAGAACAACTTTTACAAATTGAACAAATAGCAAAACCAATTCAGTACAGATGCTCAAGGTATTCACAAGGCAAGAATGATGAAGATCTGCAATTTCCAGCCCAAAACTTAAGAAGGGTTGATATCAAAAAAGCAAAACTGTAAAACAGCCTCTGGCTCAAGATCAACCTTTTGACCAATCCAAGAAAGTAGCAACATATATCTATTCCCAAAATATCACAGCTCTGCTCCCAAGCTGCTGCAAAGAGCAAGAACCTGTAAAAGCTCAGGATTCTCACAAATCTTTGCTATATCTTGAACAAAAACTGAAAAAAACCAACACACAGAGAGGTAATTGGAGAGAGGAAAGAAGAAAAACAGAGAGAATATGACTGACCCTTTATTGATTAATCATCTGAGAAGCTGAAAAAGCCGGCATTAATGGCTGATCTGGAGGACTTTAACGGATCTTCCTTGCTTTAATTCTGAAGCAAAAGAAAAAAAAAAAACCCAATCTTTGTTGCTTGATATTTTACAATTTCTTGCAAGTGTGTGTCTTGGTGGCTTTTGAGTTTGGACCTCCCAGTCCCAGTCTTCTTGAAAATAATAAAAAAATACTAAAAGATCATCGGTAAGACAGTCAATGGGACTCTGCCTGAAAGTCGAGGTGTGTTTTTATATATATATTTTCTCCTTTCTTGGCATAGATAGGTAGATAGATAGAATCAAAGTGGTTTACAGCGAGGTTTAGTTAGAACTACATTAAATGGATCTTTGATTGGTCTGGAACCTTCTCTTTTTTACCCTGATTGCTGGGGCCCAGCATTATGGCTTATTCTATTATTATTTCAATGAGATTTTTTGGGTGTCCTAAAGTTCTAATTTATTATTTTATTTATCTTTTTACACTTACTCATCAAATATTTATTCCTTTTCACTTTTCTTAATTTTTAATTTTCCCCTTTTCAATTTTCAAGTATTTTTGTGTTATCCCAATTGTTTTTTATACCCGTGTACACATATTTGAGTGTATAACACATCTTAATATTATAAAGCATGAGCACTTTAAAAAATAAATTTACAATATCAAATATTGAGAAATTAACGCTATTGAACATAACGAGAAAAAAGAACACAAGAATTTAACGAAGTTCGACAATATGTCATCGGAGTAGTTCGAATGTTGTCTTTTATTTCTCAGAGAAAAATCATCCTCATCACGTTTTCTAGGTTACAAATACATCATATATATATAAGTAACATAATTTATGAGGCATTTATCAAATTACCCATGTATCCGTCATTTTTCTGGTATATAAGTCATACCTAACAAAATACTTTTCAAATATTGATACCGTGTGGATATATAGTATGGAAAAAATACAATTTACTCCCTATGGCATTGTAAGTATGTAAATTATTTCTTTATAAAAAAAATTAGTAATTTACTCATTGTGTTTTTAAAAGGGTAAATTGCATATTACCCCCCTGTGTTTTCTCAAATTAGCTAAAAACTCCCCTGTGTTTTAAAAATAAGCTAAAAGGCCCCTGTGATTTCAAAAATCCTGCGTAAAACCCCCCTTCCGTTAGTTTCTAACGGAAGGTGTATTTCACTCGCCCTTAATGCGAAGTGGATTGGTTTTTGACATATTTTAACCCTTTTTGAACCAAAATAACTAATATACCCTTGTTCACTTGTACAATCACACACATTTATTCTTTTTTGTGTTGTTTTAAGATTGTTGTTGTGTTTTTATTATATCTACCATTCTAAAAAAATAAATAATTTAATCCTTAAATATATTTATTTAAATTAAAATACAAAAATATATAAAATTTTAAATATTTATAATTTGAATTGAAAAGTTAAATTAAATATCACAATATAAAAATATACAATGTTAATTATCTATAATAATTATATATTATTAACTAAAACAATTAGAAAACTAATTTATATTATTAACTAAAGTAATTATTATTTAATTTTATTTAAATAAATTAAATTATTTACTATAAATAGTATATAGATTTAAATCACCATTTTAAGTATTTCAAATGAAATTTTTATATATTTTTTAATTATTTTTAAGTTTAAAATATATAAATTAGTTTTCTAATTTGTGTTAACTTAAAAATAAAATTAAAACTCTCTAAAAATCCTAAAATTAAAAATTTAGTAAAAAAAAAAAAAAGAAATTGGGCGCCGGCGACCGCGTCGCCCAGATCTACCCATGGGCGACGGCGACAGCGGTTGCCCAGGGTAGGCGACGGTCGCCAGAGGAAATGGGCGACCGCGGCCGTCGCCCAGACGAATTTGGGGCGACCGCGCCGTCGCCCAGCGACTTCTGGCGACCGCGGCCGCGGTTGCCCAGATTGGGGGCGACGGAGACGTCGGCATCGCCCCCCGCCCCCCCCCCCCCCAAGGTGACCGGCGGTATGGCGGGGGAGGAGGTTGGGCTGGGCGGCGGTAGAAGGTTGGTGGCGGCTGGGCTGTGGGCGTGGGGGGAGGGGTGGGGGTGGGGGTGGGGGTGGATTTAATTTTAGTTTTATTAATTTTTTTAAAATAAAAAATTAATTGTTAATTATAAATATATTTATAATTTATATTAAAAATGGATTGAATCTAAACATTTAATATTTTTATAAATCTAACGGTTGAGATGAGTTGACAAGATCTAATGGCTTTTACTTCATCAAAAAAATCCAACGGTCATCAAAATAAGAAATAAAATATAATAGAAATGTCATAACAGTCATTAGATAAAAATACTAACGGCGTTAAGTGATTTTAACGGAGAGAGGCAAGTAAGCTAAGTTTATAAAAACACAGGAGGTTTTTTGCCTATTTTTTTTTTATACATGGAGTTTTCAGCTTAATTTTAAAAACATAGGGGGATTTTATGCAATTTACCCTTTTTAAAAATATAACAATTTAATCTTCAGCAATATATATAATATTATATATATAGAGAGAGAGTGTACAATATTTGAAAAATTCCAATATGTCTGGAAACCACGTGCAGCATAATTGATATTTTATCAATTTTGGGGGCAAAATGAAAGAAGAAAATTTTTGTGGTCTTTTGAATAGTCATTGAAAAGAATGTTGATGTACTGAGGTAACTATTGTTCGTATTAAAACAATAAACGCCACCCATTGAAATTTCAAACTAAAAGAGCTAAAAAAAATAGTACAAAAAGAAAAGGTTAAGAGAGCTTATTGAAATTGGCAAATAGTTATAGTTTGACGTAATTATTTGTGAACTTTTTATAATTTGAGAAATTATATTTATTATGTCTGATATTTATATTTGTTCAACAAATAGATAATTTATTAGTGAAAATTCATGAGATTTGTTGATGTCGGCCAAAAAAAAAAAAATTTAATACAAATTCGTATTACAGTTCAAACAAATATTTTCTACCCAAGCTATCTTTATACTTTTTCATAAGCTAATCCATGTGAGAAAGTATATTTTTCGTCCTTATAAAATTAGTTTCATAAAAAAAAAAAATTGTTTGACAAATTAAGTTTGTAAGCAACGGAAGGTACATATGAATTTCCATTCAACTTTTTTCACTGATATCAGCAAATTAAGTTATGCAAAACTTTACTAACAAATAAATTTATTTATTAAACAAAAATAAACATAAAAAATACTAAAAAAAATTATATGTTATTACACCAAACTTTACGATGCAATTATCACTTATAATAATAATCACAAATACATTAATTTGAAATAAAAAAGGTTTGAGATGTTTGGAAGAAGTGGATAAGTGGTGTTTGAGTTGTACACTTGTAAACCGGCAACCTCTCAATCAATCACTACACGTTCTTGCATATATTAGCAACAAAGACACCCACAAATTTTGACCTAATTCATCACAATCATTGATTAGTTCGTTAGCATTGCCAATCTCAATAATCCACCTATATATTAATAGATGAAAGGACCTGTATTAATCATTGATAACGACTAATTTCTTAGACATATACGCTTCTTTCACAACAGTCATATTTGATTTATTTTTAATACCAAAATTTAAACTTGACTTCTTTTTTTTTTTTTTTCAATTGATCACTCGGGCCGTCTAGTTGACCGAAAATGAACTGATGTTGCATGCTCTGCATCAGTTGCGGACGAAAAGTTTGAGTGGCTTATAAATTTTAATATTTTATTTTTCTAATGAAATGACTTTTTTAAGTAAGGCCCGTAAAAAACCGATAGTGCAGTACATCTTGTCATAAATTTATTACAACGCAATTGTAAGATTAACCGAAAACAATAAAAAATTCTTTCAATTTCAGTTTGACTGCAAATATGACAAGTGTATAGAAATAAGGAGACATGACATGCACGTTTTAATTAATTAATTTTATTATTAATTAGTGCGAAAACAAGAAGGTTGATTAATCAGAGAGACATCAAGAACACGCAAAAATATTGTCGAAACTCCAATTTCCATCCAAAAGCGCGACCAAACAAACTAGGCAATTGAATATTTGCCAAACACATCCATCATTAATTAACGGCTACAACAACCAACGTAACATAAACTAATGATGAAGTAATTAAGGCACATTAATTGTAGTAATGAAGAATTAATTCAGGATTTAGGGAGGGGGTTCCCTTGTAAGAAGGATCTGAAGAGCTCAAATGCAGCTCTGGGCTTGAACATAGGGACTTCGTGACCTGCCCCTCTCACTGTCGCAAAGGTCAGCCCTCTGTACACCTCTGTCCATCCTCCCACCTACATTTTAATTTTATTTATTTTATCCAGATATAATTAAAAATCATAGAATAAACTTGATTTAATATAATTTAGGTCACTCACCTGGTTCTTGACATACCAAGGGTACCAAGGAACAGTGGTGTCTAATTTGAGTTGTGCCAGGGAATACCTAGTAGCTGTCACTGGCACTACTGAGTCCACGTCACCGCTGTAATATACAATTAATCAAACTATAATTACAGTATTTAATTTATTAAAAGTTAATTAAAAGAGGCAATGTGTTTTATTTATTGTACCTAAACACCCAAATTCTGAGCCCAGCTGCAATTAATTGTCGGTATATAGGAAGAATCGAGCTGTCTGTGTCGTTCCAATTTCGATTCAGTGTTTCACTGCAAGAAGAAATTAAAATATACACAATTATTAAAATTAATTCAGAAAATATTTAAATTAATCTAAAAGTAATTAATAATTACCTGCAAGCAGTCCATTTGTAGGGAATCCGGCCGGTTGTGTTTGCATGGAGAGCTTTCTGCACGTCGGGCCTGTTATAGTAAACCTCAGCGTATTTCTCCGTACAAGGATCGTACCCCGACAGCTTTCTAGAAACCTGGTCACCATATTCAGCAACAAATAAATTAAATAAGTAATTAATCTATGTATATATATGGATAATAATTTACATTTTTTATGAAAACCATAACAACGTACGGGGCGAGGTTGATGGGGCAAACGCATGTTGTGTCGGGTCGTTGCCCTAATGCTGCTACCATCGGAATTATTACAAGGGGGGGCATAGATATTGTACTGATCGATGTTTCCGAATTCTTGATCCATGGCGTAGTAGTACAAGGATTCGCACTCGTTCGATTCCTTCTGGCGTTCGAAATCGCAGGTGCTCATGAGCTGCCGGTAGGTCTTGTCCGAGATCATTGCGTGGCTCCACCAGAAGTTCACCGTCCCTAGGTTGTCGTAGTGGTTGTCCGTCACCGCATTCCCCACCTGCAGTAATATTACCCTTCATCTTTATGAACGTGACGTGTATATGTTAAATAGACGATGCAAAATCAGGCTACATATGTTGTAAGATAAATATTAATTTACCATAAAACCCTTGAGATTTATTTTGCGCTTCGCGTTGGCGTTGTAGTTCACTATCTCTCGAGCCAACTGAGGAACATAATGACCGGCATAACTCTCTCCAGTCAGATAAATCTCACGGTTCTTGTAACGAGGGAAACGATCCAACCATCGGATCAGAAATTGTAGCGAGTCCTTGGCTGAAATCATTGTTCAATAAATATCAAAATTAAATATAATTCATAGCAAATATGTACTAACACTAGCATGCATGGTGCTTACCGGTGCGATGATCACCGGTGTCAAAGAGGTCGGACGACCGGTTGCTGTAAGAGAATCCTACGCCGGCCGGAGTTTCCAGAAACAGCAAGTTCGCCAACTTGTTCCATGAAAATTTGTTGAGATACAAGCCTGAGGATTTTTTGTCAATCCTGAATGGTCCAATTTCCTCAGACGCACCATATGCCACAGAAGAACATCCAGGCCCTATTTTTTTTTTTAATTAAATAAAAAAGGGTATATGAAATTAAAATAAATTATTACATAAAACCCTCTGTTGGAGAAATAATTTGTAGCACATATGTATAGTGGAGGAAGCTGTAGAAATCATGTGATTGACCAAATTACGTGTCGAAGAATTGAGAATAGTGACATCCTTAATATGAGGCCGAAATTTTGCAGTAGGGTCGTCCGATTTGCAAAAAGGGTCCAAAAGTTTAGGTAAATTGCATTTTGGTACTATATGTGTACAAGTATGACCATGAATGACTCTATCCCGGTTGCAGCAACAGCAAGCATGCTGACAAATTTAATATTTTGCAGAACTGTAAGGGGGGCGATGGCAATAAATGAGAATTGTTCCCAGTTACCTTCCCGCATTTATTTTCTCTAATTACTGCATTTATTTAAAAAAAATTCCAGCTTTCAATTAAATTGTGTATGTCAGAAATTAGGGGAAAATTAAAGAAGAATATTATAGAAAAGAAAATAAATATATGTTTTTTTCTTTAGCCATGAAATTGTCTGATTTTCTCCAGAAATTCAAAATGATTTGTCATAAATCAAATTCATAAGCACGCTTTCCCCTAATTAATTACCATGCACCATAGGATATATATTACAAATTATATGGACACGATTTATTATTTAAATTTCAGTTGAAAATCAACACAATCAAGATTAGAAATTAAACTTATAAGGAGATCAAAACACGATTTTTAGCAAGAAAAGACACACACACACAGTAACAAACCACCTTCTTAAATGCATTTTTCATTTCCCAGGACATGAATGTGCATGAAGCCATAGTTTCAAAACACACACACACACACACACACATAATATATATATAGAGAGAGAGAGAGAGAGAGATGTATGTATAATAAACCTCCATTGAGCCAAAGAACTAGAGGTTTGGACAAGGGTTCTTGGACAGCCTCAGTAAGCCAGTAAAAGAGGGCTCTGCCGGCAACTTCATTCACCGTAACATAGCCGGAGAACTGCTGAAACGCGACTTTAGGCTGGCCGGGGAGAGCCACAATCCTGTCAGCTTCCTCCTCTTGTGTCGCAGCACCCCCATGTACATGTAGCACCACCAAACCAAATGCTACGACGATGGGGAGAAAATAAGAAGTCATCTTGTCTTTTCTGGACAGGAAGAAGAACATGGCTGCCCTTTTTAAGAATTGTGACTAATGAAACAACGTAAATGAATGCTCCCCCTCCCTGTCAGTACGTACTTCTGCAACTCAAGAGGTTTGTGGTGAATAGGGATGAGCTTGAAATAAATAGGGAGAGAGAGTACATTGGGTGTAGGCCAATTCTAGTAGGATTGCACCATCTCAGTTTTTTAATATTTGTTGTTGGTAGAATTCTTACTCAAATTAGGTTTCGTCCAATCAAATTAAAATACATTTATTATGTGATTGATTATTTTTTTTTTTTAATTCTACACAAATTAATTTAGATCTGACCAAGCTCAATTTGAATTAAAATTTCCCATAATTGTATCAACTGACACACACACACACGTATTTGTGATATCAACAGCTAAACGCGATTTTATTACAACATTCAAATAAAAAGTCTGAACACTGGATACCAAATACTAATTAATTGTTTCATAATTAGAATTTGGTCGTACCTAACCCTTTAGAATTATTACTATTAAAGATTCTTTCGAAATAAATACAATTATATTGATACATACGTACTGTATTTAATTTTTCGATTCAAGCTAGCGCAACTAAAATAATTAGTCAAGAGACGAGTACCCTTTATGTAATTAATCGAATTCAACCAAAATTATAAAAAAAAAAAAAAATTTCACATGAAAAGATAAAATGAGACACAAGACAAACATGCATTGGTAGATAAGTGGTTGATATTGTGCTGGGAGGTAGACAACTATGTCCTCTTAGTTCAATTGTGCAATAGTGGTGACATGTATAGTAGGTCTCATGCACTAGAAATGAACTGCCCCCAATTCCCTACCATTATGCCATAGACATGATCATTTCCATGTGTGTGTATGTATATATTGCTCCTATTCCCTCCCACCATCATTCATGTTATTGAAAATAACACTAAAATATCTAATTTGGGGGGGATTTGCAAACTATAATATAACTGTTGGGGTGTATTTACAATATACCCAAAATTAAGGGACTAAAAGTATAACTGATTTTTCATTACATTACATGTACATACTGGTGACGACCATCCCACTTTATAACTTTCACAATTTCCTAAACTTAGAAAATGGTTAGTTTGATCAACAACAATATTTCCAACTAATATGTTACCTTTTTCCTTCTGAAATGATTACTACCATATCATATACAAATTTAGAAGTATATTTCATCACTCTTTTTCCATTTCAGTTACTCTTCCCAACATTATATATATAATTCCGTATTTTTAAAAATTTCCAAGTAATTATACATTTTTTTATTATAAAAAAAAATAAAAATCAAGATATATAGCAAGTAGGTGAGGTGAAGAAGAAATATATAGAATGAGGTAGCTTCTGAAATAATGCTTTGACAACGATTTTCCATAGTGATGGCTCCCACTCCAAAAATGACGTTCACAACTACTCAAAATATTTATTTATTTATTTTTTTTTACATATATATACGGAAGCATTTAATTCATTATATATAATATATATATATATATTTGATATTAATTTTCAAAAAATTCAGAGCAAGAAAATTGAATTAATTGGTGAAGAAAATAAAGCATGACGTTAATAATATTGAAACCAAGGTCAATTAATTTTTTTTGGTAAGTATAAAAATTTGAGTACAAATATCAGTACTGATCGATTCTTTTTATCAATCATATTTTTTTGGTGGTTCGATTAACCAACTTTGGAGAAATCACAAGAGTAGTAGATAATGTTGTCTTTGTTGAATTGTAAGTTTATGAGTTCGAGTTTCATGAATATTGTAGGTGCATTTGAACATATTTTTAGGTTATTTTTGTATTGAGTTCATTTCTGAAAAAATACGAGAGAATAAATTGCTGCATTTAAAAAAAAAAAATTATATATATATATATATATATATATATATATAAATATATATATGGAGGTAAGTCGTTATTTTTTCATATGAAAGTAATTTGCTCATTTTTAATATCAAAGAATTGCTTGTAAAAGTTATAATTGATGGTTTGTGCTTGCTAATTATTTTAGTTGTAGTGACTAAATAAAATTAAAATTCTAAAATGACATAAAGGTATATATATACATTAAAAAAAAAAAAACCTTATAAAATAAATGCCAAAAATGTGAAATTAAAGTTGCAAGATCGTGTAAGCAAAATAGTGTGGCGTGGGATTGATGGTCAATGAGACATAAATGTAGTCTATCCTGCAAATACATCGAAATGCTCGAAACATTTCATTGTCAACATTTATGATTTATTCAGACACCTACTTCCCTAACCATACACTATCAACCATTTTTTCTTTCCCTATACCAACATTTATATACCTTTCTAATCTTTAGATGGAATCAATTAAAACTAATTTCTCAAAATAAAATTCGACTCATTACTATATCATCAGTTACATTAAAACTCAAATAATAATTCAATGCATTATATTTTTAATTAGATTATAAATCACATTTATGGGATCGAACCCACAACCTCTTAGTTGTGACTTGTGATGCCTCCACGAATTTCTTTTTTCTTAAAGTAAGAACGACGGGCTATGATTAATTTAAAATAAATTGATTATAATCATTCATGAAATTTAATCAACACCTACTATTATTTACATTGTTCACTCTTGTCCGATTTTCGCTATATCCAGTAGGTTTCTTGAGAACGTTTGAGTAATTTCAATTAATACACATCATTTATTAATATTGATGTCGGAAACCAAACTTTATTATTATGTATAGCTAATCACGCGGATTCTACTCTCCAATTAGTACTCACATAAAGTGAGACAAATACTCACACATCATGTGGAACTCAAATCTATTATTTTAAATTTGTTTGTGGAACCATTAGATAAAGACATCATTGGTTCAACGAACCAAAATTAAACAAATGCTTTTATTCAACAAGAATTCAAACTTGACTCAAACTCGATTTAATAGGTACAAAAATAATAAGGTATGCCAATTACGTTATCAACATCTCAAATAATTAGATTTAGATGGGAGAGGTGGAATGATGGTGCAGTAGTGTTGACAACACTACACTACATTACGTTACATTGTTAAAAGTTTTGGAAGTGAGGGAGCGGCAAAGCAGAGAAGAGCAGTACAGTACAATATCTGCTCCCATCACTTCTACACAATCAATGAATTATGAATGTTGTGTGGGCTCACATTTCTAATTATTTTAAACATCATTTCATACTTCACCACTATTTTTCTATATATATTTATTTTTAAAAAAATATTTATAGTTGAGATCAGCATTTTTTGTTCAAATTCTAATAAAAAAAATATAATATGAAGAATTATTGATGGGGGTTGCCAGTGTAATTTAAAAAAAAAAAGAATAAAATTTTATATTTTTATAGGGGTTAAGTGTAATTAATCTTGATTATTATTCGATGCAAGAAATATTTCTTCCTTTTTTTTTTTTTTTTTCAAAATATGTATTTATAATTGAAAATTATATTCTAGAAATTTTCTTTTTCAATTTTATTGAATAGTGATGGATGGTCCTTGTTTATGGGCGGGAAAACAGGACATAATATCAAATGGTCAGACTTGGTTTTCTTTCTCAATAGTCAACACAAGACTGGACTACCCCCATCCATGTAATTTGTTTCATACTATGATGATTAAAAAATTCAGACAAAGTATTGTCTTTCCACGTGTGTGTTTTGCTTTGTTATCATAAAATTATTGAAGGCAAACGTACGTCCATATTAACGTCAGTTGAAAATTTTAAATGGTTTATAAATTTTAAAATTTCATGTCTTTAATGAAATGTTTTTTTTTATGACAAATTTATAAAGTTCATGCCAAAAAAAATGGATAATACCTTACTTAGCATGATACTAATAAGTCGCAAGTCGCATTATTTTATATTTTAATATACTAATCAAAAATTAATTTCAAGTTTGAAACCACGCTTTAATTTCATGGATTACATCTAGTTTTTATTTTATTTTATTTTATTTTTTTAAATTTTAATCTATCTCTTTTGTCCACTCAGTAAAAATATTATGCGACTTTGTGGCTCATGCTAAAAAATTAATTCAGAATATGTGATAGTTCAGAAAAAACGATCATTCACATGACATGTAATTAAGATTTTTTGTGCCTAGTCACATTTGTATTTATATTAATATAAAAATATATATTTTTCATTTATAAACGATAATTTGTAAATACAATCGCATCGATTTGTTTATTGTACCGATAATACCACTAATTTATTTTATAAAAAAATATGATGTATTATTTTATATATTTTTATAATATATTTAAAATTATAAAAAAAATATTTATTATACATACGTGGGGACTATGACAAGTCTATCTAAAAAAGAGCAAAACGGCCAATGAGACAAAACTTCCAATTTGAAGATCTCACCATTATCGTTGACTGGTCAATTTGACTGTGTTTTCTAATGAAGTGATAAATAAGCTTATCAATATTTAAAATAATTAATTAAATAATATTGAACTAATATGGTAAATATTAACATATCAGAATGATTAAAAAAAAATTAACTTTATACTATAGTAATTTGACCAAGTCAGAGACCTAATCCTAAAAGCCCGGCCCACCTAGAAGTAAACATTTGGGCTTCAATTGGGCCGATTATTTCACCAAACGATGTGGATCTTTACAATTACAAAGGGCCTTAATGCCAGAGTTGAATTTGGTGAGGAATTTATATTTAAAAGTGCAAAAAGAAGTAATCTTCTTTGTTTTCTCTTATCATGGAGTAAATTGCAACGAACTCTTAATAGGGGTATTTGTTAGATGTTTATTAATTTTAAAAGATTATTTTGTAAATTTTTAAATAAAAAAATAATTTATAATTATGGAAAAGTCCGTTGTAAAATATCATTTATTTATTTTAATAAGAAAATCAAAGTATGAATGAAAGTCTGGTTTGACAGCTTGACATCAAACATTAACATTATAGATTATGTCCGTTGGATTTGGTCTTTTCTTGACCTTTGGAACCCCCAAAATTCGACCGTTGGAACGCCACCCCAAACGGTCACAAGTTAAAGCCAACTCCCCAACACTTTCATTAATATCTCACTTCAATCCTTCACAAAACTCAAATTCTGCATTCACCAAAACTTGATTGATTGATTGAGCTGAGCTTCTTACACAACTCAATGGACAAAACACTCCAAACCCCTCCCGAACTACTCGTCCCGACTACTACCGACGTCCAAAACACCCCACCCCCTTCCAGCCAAGACAACATCCACAAACCTCAAACTCCTCTCATCTGCAATTCTGGCAAGAACGGCATGCCCGACCGCCTTAAGGTCCCCAAGGCATTCAAATACCGCGAAAGGTAGATTGATTTCTATGTTACACACAGTTTTCTTGATTCATTTTAAGTAATTTAGGTAGGTGAAATGATTAAGGATTTGATGTTGTCGCAGGTACACTAGTCCAACTGATCAAATGATGTCACCTGCAACCAGAGGAATTCTTGCCAGAAGTAGAAAGGGCAGCAAGCTCTTCCCACCCTCTGCCAATCACCCTCCCAAGGTACAATCCGTTCAAGCATTATTCCTCAATATCAAGAATCTTGCAAATTCCATGTATCTGACGTTGCCTCCAATTCTCAATGCAGATTCAAGCTCTTCAGCTTCAGGAACTGAGTCCTCTCCAGATAGAAAAGTGTCCGAACTCTAATGGCCTATCCATGTCCTAATCTTTACATATATGTTGTTTATGGAGGAGGTCTTACATGTGTTGATTTATGTAATTAATCTTCCCATTTCTGTATAAGAAACTGGAACTTCTCACAACATTTCACATCTTCATCTGCTATATCAATCCAATCATGGGAAAAAACATAACTTGGCACACACATAATGATATCGTTTATAAACAAAAACATCGTCTAATCCAAGAACGGAATAGTACTCACTCCAAGCGAACTTGATACCACTGAACTGAGCCGACATCACCGTCTATTTCAAGTTCACAGACAGACTTGACTAGATATTCAACAGCATCATCAATTGTATCAAATCTTGCAAGGTCAGGCGGTAGGGCGTTGCCGGGCCAATTCTCTAACCAACTTGTCAACCTGTCACGCAGTTCTTCCTCCGACACAAACTCTTCGTTCTTCCCAGGTTCCATCAACACATAAGTATCACTATCTACATTGGCCCTTCTCCTCCTCAAAGCACAAACCTAATGAACAATAACAATAAACACCAATCATATTTACCCCAAAAAACCAAAGAAAAACAAAAACTTGTAATCACATGACAGACGAATTACACTCGTCGTTACCTTGAGTAGATGGCCCGGAACTTGGCTCTTTACATGAATCCCTTTGAAAATAGCTTGAGACCTTGATTCAGAGAATGAAGGCAACTTGTGAACTTTTGTTGCAAATTGAGGAGGAAGGGCACTCATAAAAGCTTGTTTTTCACTGCTTAGACGCAGCTTCTCCATTGTAATTTCCATTGATTCTTGAAATAATTCTAAGATTGTTTAATATAGCTGCATCAACTGAGGAATATAGCTTGGAGTGGTTTAGGATAGCATAGGACAGGCAAGAAATGTGTAAGAGATAAGGTGATACCAAATTTTTAACCTTACTTTGTTTTCTGTCACTTGTGCTCTCGTGTCGACCAGATCTTCTATCACATATTAGTATTACATAGTAACATATCAGACGTGTTTCTTTTGAAAATTTGAAATTATAATTTAATTATTTTGTAATTTAAAGGTGGGGTTGCGTAGTTAAAAGACGTAGAGCCCCTCGTCGGGCCTTTTCTATTTTTTTTTTCTTTTAATAAAATAATTGCTGGGTGAACTATTTTGTTTTGCATAACAGCAATCACAGAATAATATGTTCCTAAATTTTAGGCAGCAATTCAAGACTCAATTTTTAAGTCCACCTATCTCGTGACAACTCCCGCTTCACAGAATAACATGATGAAACACATGATATATAGTTGGTTACAAATCAGAATGTCCGAATAGATGCTTGCCCCTCCTTTTCAACAAAGACTCTGTTCTTCCAAGAATAAACCCTGAGAAATCAATTCCTCTTTTTGGATCTGCCCTTGCCCGAACTTGCATGCATCACGTTCTTGTTCTGTCACTCAAACTTGCAACATTTCTTGATACACATCAATCTGTGTGGTCGTTTGTCCTAGGTTTTGGTACTGTGCGATCCCTTTATTTGGCTTCTAAATTAAAGGGAGAAAGGGTTGTCATAGAAAACTGGATTCTTGATTCCTAGGGTTGTTTGATTAGGTATGTGTAATAATTTTTATACTTTCTGTTTTTGCATTTAAATGATTGCTGCTATATTACAATTTGAAACAGAGCACCAAAAACCCTTTTGTTTGAAATAAATGAATCATTAATCAGAGTTGCATCACATCCTGATCATCACGAATCCAAACTCCAATTGTCATTTTGTTCTTGAGAAGATTCTGTTTGGAGGTCCCTTGAATGATATGTGTTTGTGTTAAACATGATTTTTTGTCTGAATATTGATCAATGATCCTCTGATCCTATGTTCTGAATTCTTGATGCATAGGTAGCTTAAGTTGATCCTTAACAACCTTAAGGACGGACCACCGAGCAGCATTTTATTAATAACCTGAACAAGGACCATCATCATGCCTAACCTTAAAAAACTAGAGTTGTGTCCAATTTCTTGCTGTTGCATCTGCAATAGGCATTAGGTAAATTATGTAATCCAGCTATTGCATTCACAGATCAGTTAAGAAGACTGACTTCAAAATATACATATATTGTCTTCGGATTTCTAGCATGTCCCTGCGGAGTTTTCTGGTTTCTGAAATGATAGTTTGAATAAATTGATGTATAAGGGTAGAGCCCGTACAAGAGTAGTAGTTTTAAGCATCTTTAAGTAGTTTGTTGCAGTGTATTAATCTTCTTCTTACTAGTACGAGGTTATTCATGGCTACCACCTATGTTGGAATCTGTTAACTAAACATTATCTTTATCAATGTATTGCAACTTCCTTTTTTTTTGTTGTAGTTTGATGTTGATTCTGAACCTTGTTTCCGTCACATTGCAGTGTTACAATCAGTTAACTGATTGTCTGAGAATATCCTGAGAACTTCAGAAACCAGATGAGCTATGGAATCCGAACACGTGAAAGGAATCAACGAGCCTGTAAAGACTCAAGATTTTTCACCTGCTTCTTCTGCGTCTCCGCCTTGTTCTAGCTCTTCATTGAAAATTGAAAATATTAAAAAGGGACATTCTGATGATCCATCTGGTAGATTCAGATCTCTGTCATTCGGTTCCCAGACACCTGAATGGGGCATGATAAGTGCATCTCCACCGGTAGGGTTGGTGGCGCCCTCATCACCAGATTGCTTCAACGCTTCTCCAGATTTAGAAATGAAGTCTCCTCCAGTCCAGACTATGGACCAGCCGGAAGGTTATGATCCAAATCGTATTCCAGCATCCATATTCTCGACTAAAGGTGCGAATGCTTCAGATTGGAGTGTTGCCTCAAACGAGTCGTTATTCAGCATTCATATGGGGACCAACAGTTTGTCTCGAGATCACACAGCGCTTCTTGGGAAGTCGGGAGAACTTGGCAGGCTCGACGAATCGAGCAGTTCACCGTGCAATCTTCCTTGTGCTTCTGAAGCCAAATCTCAGGAATTGAATAGCCTTCCCCCACTTATGGAAGTACCAGCACATGAAGAATGTAGTGTAAGTTCAGGCAATATTTCTAAACGTGAAGACGTAGATCCCAATACTAGCACGGAGGCAGCCATCGAGGATCATGCAAAGCAAAACACGAGTCCTGCTCCAGAAGTTCGTCCTAAAGCAGGTGAGACTACTCAGACTTCCACAATTGCCCCTCGCACATCGACAAGCAACCCCCGTCTTTCTGAGGAAAGTGGAAATAGCAGCAGATCTTTTGCATTCCCAGTGTAAGATTATTGTTCTATCGTTCCATCTCTTATCAATAAACGGCTAAAAAACAACGCAAACGAACAGGATTATGCTCTCATTTGAGAAATGTGGCGTGCTTGTTTTCTTGATCTCAGATTAGTGAATGATGGCGGAAAGACCGGCTCGTTGAACATGGCCACGGAGAAACCTGAGAAACCACAGTTGGAAGCACAGTCCTCTAAAGAAGCTCCTAAAGATTCCAATACGAAATGGTTTTCTAGATTCTCCTGTTGGCCTCGGTGCTGTTAACAACATTATATTGTCTACCGATGATACTTAGTCATAACTCATACCTTATTTAAGACCTGCTTAGCTTCACTAAAACTGGAGGGTCTAGCTTAGAGAGACTAGTTCAATTTTGCAGTCTTGAAAACAGCAAGCTTCAAGATCCTGAGCCTGACTGTTCTCCCCTATTAGTTTCTTTATGTGACTACTTCACCAGGGATTCAGGAGTAGTTGCTCTTAGATTTTCTAGGAAGCAAGCAGGGAAAATTTATATGACTCGAAACTCCTGTATATGATGCTTCAGGTGTGTGAACTACACACACTAACTCACTTACAAGAACTGAGTTATATAGTATAATTGGTTATAGTGAATTTTACTATCGATCCATTTACTTCTTCCTCTGTCTTTATGTTCTTGTGATTACATTAACATACACAAACTGTCTTGGATCATTGAGATATCTCGTGTCTGCATTCGAGAGTTGTGTTGTATCCCAAGAAAATTGACCTGAAGAAAGAATTACAAGAAGTTGAGATGATTTTTCACATACTGCCTTTAACACAAGTTACTGATGCTAGGTGACAGGGGTGTGTATTTGGGCTTTTGACAACGAGTACAGAACATTACCAACTCTGATAAACATCAAGAAAAAGGTAGTCCTTAGTTTTTATTCAGCTCTGGAGGTTGCCCATGTGCTGTTGTCCTTAATTAATCAACCAACAGTTCATGGGACAGTCAGTTGCTAAGGTGGTTGTAGAGCTTTCACATGATCAGACATTATGTGTTATTCTCTTTCTTGGATCAACTGCCCACATGAAGAAGGATATTCAATCAATCAGCATGCTTTAACAATTCCCTTTTCACGGTTAAATAATTTAAAAAGAATTTGCATGTCTGGTGTTAGATTTTCTCAGTATTATTATAGGGATGTAATGATGAAATAGGCTGCAGAGGTCATGCTGATGTAATACTCCAACTAGGAGCTCATTTCAGACACAATTTTTCTTGGTTTGAACTTTCTTACAGTTTCATTCATCTTTAGTGCAATCCAATAAAATCAACCTCACATTTTTTCTGCATTCACATTTAACAAGTCTTGTGGCTATTCTACTAGAAAAAGACCCCTTTGCCAGTTGGAGACTTTTAATATTAATCTTGAATAAATGCACTTATGAGAAACTTTTATTAATTTATTCATGTAATTTTATTTCTTTTTCTAACACACAAAATTAACATATAACAACGTTTGATTTTCGACAATTTTACTTTTTATCTCAATCCACGCAAAAAAATCAGTAAATGAATTGTCAACTTTGTAGTGCTGTGGGGGTGAAATTGAGGATGAGAAATGGAAAGCAAGAAAAAGAAGAGAAGTGTTTGCATGATAACATGCCAAATAAAGAATACTCAAAAGAAAAGGGGAAAAAAGTGGCTTTTTTCACAAGCTTGAGACTTTTGTTTAACTTTTCCCAACTTTCTTTTAGTCTCACCAAACACGCCCCTAATAGGATAATGGGGCCCTAGACCATTCGACATGTCAACTTTCAAAAGATAATAATTGAGCCCATCAAAATCAAGAAGGAACCCAAACTAGTTGAGCCCTAGCAAGAGCCTACGGTTTGGGCCTTGCCCCCACTGACGCCCCCCCACCCCCTCTTGCATTTATTGACCGCTGCTCTCTGGTCCCCATCCTACCCCCACCCACCCCACCCCCCACCCCCCAAAAAAAAAAAAAAAAAAAAAGAAATCTTGAAGTTTTAAGGAAAAAAAAGTCAACAATTGGTCCCTGCAAGAACATATAATAAAAAAAAATGATAAATACATTCACGTCGTTCAAATCTTGGTATCTTTTATATTAATGGAGTTTGTGAACTAATGATATTTATACGAATTTATTAAAATATTACAACACAGAACATCAAGAATGTAAGTGATATTTGATAAAATTGTTGTTTGAGTATTAATATTATTGTAATAATAAAATTGCTATGCAAAGTGGATATGATTGTGTGATGAAAATGAGCAAAACTTGTGAATTTTGGTGCAATTTTAAAAATATTAGAAAAATAATAATAATAATAATAATATAATAATAATAATAATAATAATAATAATAATAATAATAGTTGAATTGACTTGTTTAATGAGTAGTAGATAGAGAGAGGAAGACTGGTGAAGAGAATATTGAATCTGCAGTCCTATTTGGAGTCTTAGTAGTCCAGCTTACCACCAAATTATGTGGAATTCAATTTCATAAAAACACCAAATAAAAAAAAAAAAAAAAAAAAGGGAAATGGTAAATTTAAAATTAAAAAAAAAAAAAAAAGAAGAGAGGGGGAGAAAAACAAGAAAAGATGAGGGAAAAGAGAAAAAGAAGGGGAAGAAAGAAGACAAAGAAAAAATGAAATGTGAAGAGTAACGCGTTGTTTTCTGGAAGCAAGAACAAACTAGGAAACAGCCTACTGTTCCTCCTCCTCTCCTCTCTCTCTCTCTCTCTCTCTCTCTCTGTGGTTTTAGTTTTACGTTCACAAGAGTAACAGTAAAAGACAAAAGGGAACACCAAAATCGGGTTTAGGGTTTGGGTTTTTATGCTTGTTCAAGAGAGGGGGAACAAGAACGGGTCGGGCTTTACTCAGCTTTTTTTGGGGACCCTTTTCGGGCTACTGTAATGGGTCCGTCTTCAGTTATCGTGAAATGGCACCACCTTCACAAGCCGTTGAAGCTCTTGATTGTTCTTTGTGTTCTTTTTTCAGCTCATGAAGACGCCGTTTGGGCCTCCGATTCGGATAAATCTGCTCTCTTGGAGTTCAAGGCGTCGCTTTCAGACCCCTATGGAGTGCTGAGCAGCTGGAATTCGAACAGTCCGGATCACTGCTCGTGGGCCGGGGTTTCTTGTGATTCAGATTCTCGGGTCGTAGCCCTGAGTATTGCTGGTGGAGGTAATTCTTTGTCGTGTGCTAGAATTGCTCAGTTTCCACTTTATGGGTTTGGGATTAGGAGGCCTTGTTTAGGGAGCAGCAGCAAAGTTAAAGTCTTGGGACAACTGTCTCTGGCTGTTGCTAAACTTAGTGAACTTAGGAATTTATCACTTCCGTTCAATGAATTAAGAGGTCAAATTCCTGCGGAAATTTGGGGAATGGAAAAGCTTGAGGTTTGACCTTGAAGGGAATTTGATTTCCGGCTCCCTGCCTGCTTACTTTAGTGGGTTGAAGAATTTGAAAGTTCTTAACTTGGGGTTCAATGAGATTTTTGGGGGGATACCAAGTTCATTATCAAATTGTGTGGGGCTTCAAGTTGTGAATTTAGCTGGGAATCAAGTTAATGGATCGATTCCAGGGTTTATTGGTGGCTTTAGAGATTTGAGGGGGCTTTACTTGTCCTTTAATCTACTCAGTGGATCTATACCAGTTCAGATAGGGGATAATTGTGGGAAGCTCGAGCATCTAGATCTTTCTGGGAATTACTTGGTCGAAAGTATCCCAAAGACTATTGGGAACTGTAGAGGGTTGAAGACCCTTCTTCTGTACTCCAATCTGTTGGAGGAGGTTATTCCAAGCGAACTTGGTCTATTGAGTCAGCTGGAAGTGCTGGATGTGTCGAGGAACAATTTTGGTGGCGCTATACCATCCGAGCTTCGTAACTGTACGAAGTTATCAGTCCTTGTATTGTCAAACCTATGGGATCCTCTTCCAAATGTTTCGAGCTTGGCAGGTGGTTATTCACTGGAAAAGTTAGCATTTACTGCTGATGAGTACAATTTTTATGAAGGTACTATTCCAGCAGGAATTACCAGCCTCTCCAGCTTGAGGATGATGTGGGCTCCTAGAGCAACTCTAGAGGGAAACTTTCCTGCTAGTTGGGGCTCCTGCAACAGCTTGGAAGTGTTGAATTTGGCTCAGAACTATTACTCTGGGAAAATCTCAGAAGGGTTTAGCAACTGCAAGAAGCTGCATTTTCTTGATTTGAGCTCAAACAGACTTGGTGGGGAAATTATTGACAACATTCCTGTTCCTTGTATGACAGTGTTTGACGTCAGCGGGAATTCTTTGTCTGGTTCCATTCCCAAATTTAATTATGAAGGCTGTTCTCCTATCCAGTCCATGCTGTGGGATTCCTTGGATCCTTATGATCCTTCGTCTGCATATATATCATTTTTCCGATATCGAACTCAAAAAGAAACCTCTTTGCCATTTTATGGAGATGGTGATAGTTTCTCAGTATTGCATAATTTTGGTTCAAACAATTTCACTGGGCCCCTTCAGTCAATGCCTGTTGCATCAGAAAGATTAGGAAAGCAAACAGTTTATGCATTTCTTGCAGGCAGAAACATGCTTACTGGAAGCTTTCCTGGAGCTTTCTTTGAGAATTGTGATCAAGCGAGAGCTTAATAGTTAATGTGACGAGCAATGGGTTATTTGGTCAAGTTCCAAGAGATATTGCCACAATGTGCAAGACTTTGACGCTTCTAGATGCTTCTGATAATCAAATTGCTGGAAACCTTCATCCCAGCATTGGCGACTTGGTTTCACTTCGTGTTCTTAATTTAAGCTGGAATGCTTTGCAAGGTTCAATTCCGAGCGGCCTTGGCCAGATAAAGGATCTCAAATGTCTTTCTTTGGCCGGAAACAACCTGAATGGTTCAATCCCTGCAAGCTTGGGGCAGCTATACTCTCTCGAAGTTCTTGAGCTGTCTTCAAACTCGCGCTCTGGTGAAATTCCAAAGGACCTTGCAAATTTGAGGAACTTGACGGTCCTTCTGTTGAACAATAATAAGCTATCTGGGCAGGTTCCCCCTGGCCTGACAAACATATCCACTCTGTCAGCTTTTAATGTGTCCTTCAATAATTTGTCTGGATCAATGCCTCTCAACAATAATATGGTCAAATGCAATAGCTTTCTTGGGAATCCATTGGTGCATTGCCCTGTCCTGTCTTCCTCTTCGCCTCCCACGGATCAACTGGGAAGAACAGGGGATACACAAAACAATGCTTCTTTCCCATCATCTACTCCAAGCCGGAAAAGAGGGAGTGGCGGCTTCAACTCAATTGAGATTGCCTCTATAACATCTGCAGCAGCCATTGTATCAGTTCTTCTTGCTCTCATTGTCCTTTTCTTTTACACAAGAAAGTGGAAACCACGGTCCAGAGTGAGCGGAACTGTTAGGAAAGAAGTGATCACCTTTACCGACATTGGGGTTCCCCTAACATTTGAAAATGTGGTGCGTGCAACGGGGAGTTTTAATGCAAGCAACTGTATTGGCAATGGCGGTTTTGGGGCTACCTACAAAGCAGAGATTGCTCCAGGTGTCCTAGTGGCCATAAAACGGCTTGCAGTAGGACGTTTCCAAGGTGTTCAGCAATTCAATGCTGAAATTAAAACCCTGGGCAGACTTCGCCACCCAAACCTTGTGACATTGATAGGGTACCATGCAGTGAAACAGAGATGTTCTTATATATAACTATTTGCCTGGTGGCAACCTGGAAAAGTTCATTCAGGAACGGTCAACTAGAGCTGTTGATTGGAGGATCCTGCACAAGATTGCCCTGGACATTTCACGTGCACTTGCCTACCTACATGATCAGTGTGTGCCACGTGTTCTTCATCGTGATGTGAAGCCTAGCAATATTTTGTTGGATGAGGACTACAATGCATATCTCTCTGATTTTGGACTAGCTAGGCTTCTTGGAACGTCCGAAACTCATGCAACAACTGGTGTGGCAGGAACTTTTGGATATGTTGCTCCAGAATATGCAATGACTTGTCGTGTCTCTGACAAGGCTGATGTTTATAGCTATGGGGTTGTGTTGCTTGAGTTGATCTCTGACAAGAAAGCACTGGATCCCTCATTTTCTTCCTTTGGAAATGGTTTCAACATCGTCGCTTGGGCATGCATGCTCTTGAGGCAAGGCCGTGCCAAGGAGTTCTTTACAGCCGGGTTATGGGATTCAGGCCCACATGACGATTTGGTTGAAGTATTACACTTGGCTGTGGTATGTACAGTTGACTCCCTCTCAAACAGGCCAACAATGAAGCAGGTGGTCAGACGGCTAAAACAACTACAACCTCCATCATGTTAGCCACGCAGAAAGGAATCATTTGATTGACATAGCAACCCGTAGAAAGGTAAGCCCGGCCGCAGTTTGCGACAGCTTTCGGTGTCTTCCTGGGCTGATGTTAGTCTTCAGTTATAGCTTCTTGTAAATTGTAGAGTAGATCTGCCCCCATTTTTCCATGATGTTTCCTAGATTAGGGGGTTCACTAATGTCCTGCAGAAGAATGCAGATATTTGTTTCGGACACCGTATACTTGTATCTCATTTCTATTTGTTGTCAAAATAATAACAAAGAATAGGATTTCTGTGGAAAAAAGAGCAGTTAGTGGTGGTCGCTTCTTCAAACTTTCATACATGTTTAGCCAAACCATTGGCTGGCCTCACATACGCGGTAAATGTCTGAACAATCTTGATTCTTGCCTTTAATTCTCCTGAAAAGCAAAGCCGCTGGTATCTTTGCTGCCAAATGCCGACTTGTATTTCTAACGTCTATACTCCTTTACATTGGTTGAGTGAGGTATTTTTGCTCGAAAGAGAAGTTTTTGACCAGACGATCACTCTTTCAAACAGATGGAGAATTATGAAATTGGAGCTGCTCATAGCTGGCTTTCGGTTCAGTTCCGAAGCAGCTCACAGTATATAACTTGCATTATCGTGGCAATACGGTATCATCACACCATGCCTGTGAGTGAAATCTGACTGCTATTAAATCTAAAGCCACGAAATTCTTTCGTTAGCATTTAGATACAAGCAAATTGTTTTGCTGGGAAACGGGAGATGAGACAAACAAACATTATTGCAGCATAGTTGAGGAGACCAAATCAATGAACTCGAAATACAGACTCTCATCTGCTTCTTCTCGTCAAGTAGTCTAAAAACAAAAAGTTCAATCCTGAAACTAAAGCTAGACTTTCAGCTGTCTCTTCCATTAACGTTGGGCTAAACACGCGTTGCATTTTACAAGAGAGAAAAGGGTTAACTACTATGTGTTTCAACGGGTGCTCCACATCACCGCCACCACCATGCTTGACAAATTCTGCTGGTGAAAGAAACATGCCATGGCAAACACAGACTATTCTGACTTCCTCCCCTTTTCTGTATCTGTACAGGAATCCTTCTATCTTGTGACCATTAGGCCCATCTTCCTTGGTCGTCACATAAGGCATATCAAGCATAGCATTCTTAATCAGAGTGTTAGCCCTCATAACGTCCCTATCAGTGGCTCTGACAGCAGATTCCTGCTCGCCCTGTTCTTGAACACTGGAAGGTGGAACCTCAGCATTTTGCTTTAATCCTGCTGTTAAAAGACATAATTTATTGCCAGTAACATAAGCTCTATGCAGAGATAAAACTCGGCACAGCAGCCCACCCCTCCCCCCATGCAGGTATTGGGGACTATGAGCCATGCATTACAGCTTGACAGCTATATCAGTAAAAGCAGAAAGGAAAAAAACAAATAAACACTTTAAAGAAACTTATTATGATACATTTCAGCACTTTGATATTGAATAAAAGCATATCCTATGGTAACAAAAACCATTTTCATGAACTTTTATTTGAAGCAGCATCATTATTGGGTAAAAGCAAGTAAAATTGAGGGGAGAAATGTTGTGCACATGGCATAATCAAGATTTTCATAAAACAATTGGAAGATGCAATATCAAGATCATGTAAGAACAGGATTGTGGGACTGTGGGAGAACCTTTGAAAAGAGAATTATTTCTAAACATCAAAGGAGTGACGGACTATATCCATTTAGCGCTCCACAGAAATTCCGCTTCCCCTTCGGAGAAATCATCAAGTGTATGCTATTCACGCATTAAAGATTCTATTTTGATAATAAGAACCAGTCATACACACCATACAAAGTTCCAAGGGTGAGTGATGATTTTGTTCTTCATTCTATCTACTCTATTATCATTCACAAAATCATAGAAATTCAAGAAATTCTATGTAATGAGCAATGATTATGAATATGACAACATAAGCATTTCTTGTTGTTGATGAACTCATAGAACTCCAAAGAGAGGATCGAGCGGTGACAGATCTAGCATATATAGTGATCTTCATAGCTTCAACGTGACATATACCCTATAGCCACAAGGGAAATGGTTTAATGATTACACGAGAAGAACAAGTCCAAGTTTTGATGTCAGATAAACCAACGTGAGATGGGTCAACTCTAATGCACAAACTAATACATTAAGATACACATCAAGAAAAATTACCCAGAAGCCCAATGCTCAATCCAATAATGTCATCAAGCTGACTACTCAATCCCCCGTGCACCAAGGTATGGATTAGAATGCAGATTACGATCATAACAAATAAATCTCCAAATCGTTTTTGCCCAACAAAATTCAAGCTCATCCAATTCATCAACAATCACAAGTTTTTAAGAGTTTACCACAAAATGCAAGGAGATGAAAAATTGCTTTGCAACTTAAGAGATTGTAATTTCCAGAATACAAGAATCTTTTCTTCCCCCACAACCCAAAAGAATCAACAAGATGTTATAAATGTAAGAATCATAATGTATGTCATATCATCTAACACATAAGTGATTGTCCTTTACCATATGAAAATTAAAAAGGTCAAATGCCAATAACCAGAAAGGTTAAAAATCATTTTCTTGGAGGGGAAAAAGAACAGTAAACAAGAGATTGGAGAAGAAGATTGTATACCCTCTGTCTGGTTAGTTAGAAGATCCGAGGTTCCAGATGAGCCGCTCCCTTGTGATCCAATCGACCCTTGTGGTGATGACATTCCATTCCCATCGTCAAACCTATTTGCAATCCCGGAATCAAGCCTTTGACCATTCACACTTCCATTAACAGTTTCATAATTAACATCACCAGAACAGTTCTCCTTATCCTTCACCACTCTCACATTCCGCAACTTCTCCATCCTCTTCTTCCTCGCCTCCATGCGCCGCATGGACTGGAACTCCTTCCGGCGGCGCCACTCCTCCTCCGCTTCAGTCGGCAGGGAGTGTGTCCTCACCAGCGGCGCGTACCCATCAAACGCCGGCCCACGCGCTCGGTGGCTGCTCCCATTGTCAACAGCACCAATTGTGAATACCAAGTCCGATATGGAAGACGAGCGTTTCAGCTTTTTCCTCGACGGGTCTACCCCAAATCTACCATTCATGGACAGCCCCAAACTCAGCTCCATATCCGCCTCATCCTCCACTCCCTGTTCAATTCCATTCTCCCGGCAATGGCTTTGCTTCATGAATTTGTGCAGCGGATCTCCTGAGAGGCCGTTCATTCGCAGAGAAAGATTGAACTTATGTCTGTTTCCTTCAGCTCCCTCCATCACTAAAACCAGAAAAAGATCAAATTTTGGGGAGGCCCAGAGCGCAAGAAACAATCTGGTGAATTACAACAGACTTAAAGAAACAAATCGGGGTAATGAAGAAAAGAGAAGGGAATTAAGGTATGCATGATGTTGGGGGTGGGGGGTTGTTGGAAGAGCACGAACAAGAGGTGTTGGAAGGCAGGCAGGAGCAGGAGGAAATGAGAAGAGATGAGATGAGATGATATGAAGAAAACAATGAACTCATAATTCATTCATGGGGTAAGATTGTGAAAAGACGAAAAGGGACATGATATATGAAAAGTTGTAACGTAAAAGCGTCAGGACATGGACACGTGGTGAAAGGATGATAATCTGGGGACGCCCACGTGGTTGAGACCAGCAGTTTTCCAGGATAAGACTTCCATCCTCCTCCCTTCCTTCCTTCTCATTTCATATACTAAACCTCTCATCTCCTTTTTATATAATAATAAATTACAACTTACATTTTAAAATATAGAATATATAAATTATATCTTAATATAATAAAAGAATTGTTCTAATAATGCGATGTCATGTGCCACAAATACTACTAAATTTTTAATAATATTCTAAAACTACTGAAAATAATTAGTAATAAATTGAAATGCGAATAATTTTAGTATGTCCATGAAAAATCTATTACTAATCAATTCATAATAATAATAATAGTTGGTCACGCAATTAAATATTCACCAGCTCAAATAATTAATTAGTAGTAACCATATTATGAAGTTTAAGTATCCTAAGCTTAATTAGTCATGAAAATTAGGGAGATCGATCGCAACAACACTCATTCATTTAGATTCAATAAATACCAAGAATTTAAATAAAATTAAGATGAGGGAGGGAAGGGTTTATTCCTAGAAAACAAAAATTTGCTATACTTATTTTATATAATCATCAAAATATCTAATATAAGAATTTAAATATATCAACACCTATTAAAATTTATATAATACTCTCTCTCTCTTTCTTTTTTATTTTTAATAAATAATATAAATTATTAAAATTAATGTTATAAACTAGATTTATTATTATTTTTCAATAATAAAAAAATAGCATATTATGTTGGTGTATGATGGATTAGTACTCAGTAACATGGCACTGCACCAACCGATGGACCTTCTACTTGGACTGCCCGCGGGCAGGGTAGCCCAACCAAAGTTGCCGCCACGTGGATGGGGCAGCAATTCGACACGTTTCAAGTGGCAGTCCTGTAATTTCCTAAAGTATTTGGGGCCATTGTGTAATATAGGGATTATCATCAATTTGATTACAGCACATTACAATATATTATTAGATGATGCGACAATGATATATATACCGCTCCAATGGTTGATTGTCTACAAATTTGTGATGCTAAAAGACGTGGGTGCTCTCCTTCCGCATCTCATTCTACTTTTATTACTACTGTGCGTATAATAAATAAAATTTATATTTTATAGACGAGAATTTTGAGTGGTTCATAAATTTTAAAATCTCCATTCTTATAATTTCAGGATAAATTCGTGATACGTCTGTTTTATGTAAAGGTGCACTGATCAAATTGTAAATTGCATTAACTTTTTTTCACCTTTTATTTAGTTTGTTGGTTTTAATTTTTATTAGTAAATTCAAATGTTTATGGGAGTTAAATATTTTGATAAATTTGGAGAAAAGATGATATAATATGAGTTGGGGGAAAAGGATGGTTGGTGAGAGATAAATAGAAAAAGTGGAGAGATTTTCAAGAATTGATAAAAGTATGTGTGGATGTGTGGATCCAAATCTTGTAGTAAAATACTTGTGTGAGGACAAGTGGGTGGTGGGATTTGACAACTTTGTCATCTCATCCATTGAACCATGAGGATTTGGAAACACACACACACAAATTCTCCTAAATATTAGGTTTTGGACCCCAAAATTTAAATAATTTTATGCAAGTTGCCCAGCCTCTTCATTCTAGTTTATTGCCAATTGCATCCCTAATGACCCCATCATCAAATTAAAAAAAAGTGGGGGGGTGGATTTGAAAGGGCTACTTTTGAGTGTATGATGTTAACAGAAGCCCACTTGCCTCCACAGTTGGATATATGCATTGAAAACTATACATCTATCTTGCTATTGACTATTGTGTAACTTATTGAAAATTTCATTGTCCTCCCCTAAATTTTGATTTATTACATAATAGGCCCTATATTAAGTTCTCCACAGAATGAATGGTTGGATTTGGGGGATAGAAAGAAAGAGCGGAAAAGGGATTAAGGGACAGGTTTGCTAATACTTAAAATGTTGGGGCGGGTGCGTGAAAATAGTTAAAAGTTTAGATGTGAAGTTTAAAGGTGTGTAAGTTTATGGATGGGACCGGCAAATAATGTCATCAAGTAGACAAATAAATCCTATTGACAAGGGCAGAGAATATTGTTTAAAGCATGTTGAGTATAAGTCTCTAGAAGAGTTTACTATAAATCAACTTAATAATAATTCAGGCCTATTACATAGTAGATTTTCTTTTAATAATATTTTTAAGCAGGTGTTTGGCTAAGCTGATTTGAAACATCTTACGAGCTTTATTTTATTTTATAAAAATTTCAAGAGCTTAAAAGATATTTAATCTTATTTTAAAAGTAAGATCTTAAAATGTATTTAGATAAATAATATGACAGAGTCTGTAAGATGTTAAAAGTGTTTTTTTTATAACAATTAAGATTTTTATATTATAATAATGACTGGAAAAACCATAGAAGTATTAGATTTCAAATTTGTATAAATAGATAATTTTATTTTGACAAAAAAATAATTAACTTATATAAAGAATAAAAGTGAAATACTAACACAATTATGAGCGTGTTTTTGTTTATTTAGATATTAAGATTAAAGAGCTTGTATGATATTTTAGAAAAATTTAGGTAAAAATAATTTTTTTTAAAAGAATTTATAATATATACAACATCTTATTTTTAAAATTTTATAAACATGTCAAAATAAATTTGCCAGACAATTTTCAAGAGCTCATAACTCTAAAAAATCTCATAAGATATTTTAAAAAGCTTATACGCTTAGTAAAACAGGCTCTTAAGTTATGAATAATTTTGTTATATTGATTGTGTAAGCACCAATTATGTTTATGTGGCAGAAATATTATAATGATAGAAAATGTTATTTAATATATATTAAATATAAAAGTAATAATAATGTAGAGATTTTAAGGATATGTGGGGAGTGGGTTGTAATCCAAAACGTGGGAGATGTTTTAAATAGTAGAAAGTTGCAAAGCTAGGTTCCAGAAGCAGAAGCTCAGGGGTAGGGGCACGGTACCCGCGACCAAGTTGCATTTCGAAAGCTGGAGGTGTCGGACACGTGGAGCAATTAGCACGTGTCGCGTTTTGGTGGAGATGAGCAGCTAAGCAGCACCGCAGCCGCTGAAAGCGACGCGTAGTCTGACTGACCAATCGCTGCAAACCAACTTGTTACGCGACCCCCTCTTGCCGGTGCCTTTGGTGAGGGTGGTGGGACAGAAGGTTAAAAAGAAAAGAAATGCATATTAAATGCAATGGAAATTTCTCAAGGTAAAAAGGAGCAGGCCAGGCCTGGCCTATTGCTGACGTGGGAATGGAAAGAAAAAGAAGAGATTTGATGAACGACAATTTCTCTAATATATCAAACATTTGCTGGCAAGAAAATATCATCGGTTTTCCCAGTCAGATATGACATTTAGTTACATTCCTAAAAGCTGAGAAAATTCCTCCCTACACAAAAAATTCTGTTAGAAAGAATTGACTAATTTTTGCCACTCACACTCACCATCACCAACTTTCTGTGTTTCAGGTGCTCACACATATGCAAAGCAAAACTCTTGTCAAAAATTACCCCCCTCCTCCCATATGTCTCACGCCCATTCTCTATACTGAAGCATAAATCTGACTTGGCCCGTAACGACGACCGCCCCTTCCTCTTCCTTGTTGATAACCTTCTCCACCTCTCCCTCTTCCTTGTTGATAACCTTCTCCGCCGTGCCCGCTGCTGAAGTTTCCTCGACCCCTGAAGTTATCATTTCTCACATACGTCCGACCACTGCCAAAGTTTCCACGACCCCTGAAGTTGTCGTTATGGAACCCTCCACGTGAAGAAGTAAAACGACCCCTTCCACTGCCAACTATATGAAGATAAACACACCCATGTCATTTGAATGAATCTCGAGGATAACAAGTTTTGAGTACATGGGGATGGGGATAATTTGGTTGCAGACAATTGCATCTCATGTATATTTGTATTATTCAAGTAATTCATGTCCTACAACTTGGAAGGGAAGAGCGAGGAGGAGTTAATTAATGCCTCTGGCTCACCTCGAGTGGTGGTCCTTTTTATCTCCACAGCGGCTTGACGATCCCCGATAGTTATAGGAGAAGCCTGAGAATTTATTAAAATGTCAATTAGGAAGATAATTCAGCATCTATCAGAAGTCCAAGCCAGAAACAAAGGACTGGCCAGGCATGACGCCGGAGAGTGTCTCTCATAAAATAAGCATACAGCAGGCATATTTAAAGACTCAAGCACAAAATTAGTGGCTCAGAAATATAGAGAAATGCATGAAGTGTAGGATAACAACATCGGGAATCTGACAAAACCAAGAAACCAAGAAAATCACTTACAGGACCTCAGCAGTCATTTCAGTATCAAAAACTTTCTGGCTGCATTAAAAGCAAAGGAGTTTCTACTCTCTTGGATATATGATGGGAGAGGAAATAACATCATCACATCCAAAACTGTTGAGCTAAAAACACAATGACCTAACCTGCTGGAAACAAAGGGTACAGAGAAGCTGGAGCATAATGGTACCAGAGGTGAAGTGATGAGAAGATATCAAGATGTCTACAGATAATAGCTTGCTTTGCACCAATGTCGTACAATAAGGTGGCTGAAGCCAGAAAATTTTGTAAAAGCTTTCTGAGGCCGAACATACACAAGACAGATGTTTTCAGCACCCAATAGACTGTCAGACATAACTCTTTCAAGCCAGATTAAAGCTATAATTTACTGTATAGACTCAACTCTGCATGCAATATGAAAATGAAACAAGAGAAAAAAGAAGAATAATGCAAAAAGCACATACCTTAATTGCACTTTGCATGGAGCTAAATTCTTGAAATTCAACAAAGCCAAAGCAGAACCCTTGTTGCTGCAAAGAAATGAGATAGGGTGTTCAAGCAACTCAACAACTAGAATAACACAGAAAGGCAAGTTTGAGTAAAACCAACCTTTACTTCTAACTTGGACCCCATTTGGCTTAATAGTTCCGAATTTCTTAAATTCAGCTTCGAGCTGAGCCACTGTAGCATTAAGAGGCAAATTGCGGATATATATGGAGTGACCCTCAACTGTAAGATACAAGACAAATAAAAATAATATCAAAATTTTGAGCAAAGCACTCAAGAAGGGAAAAGGTTTGTAGACATGCACCAATTCTCATTACACCTTGACAAGCTCTCTGTGTGTCTCTTAAATATCATAATATTAGGTTCCTGGGGCTTGTTGATACACATAAGTAATGGGGGGAAGCAAGAATAAAATACCTTCATCCTCAGCATCTTCACTTTCTTGTTCATTATCAGGAGGAACTGGTGCTGCGGCTTCAGATTCTGAAGCCTCTGTAGCTGGATTGACTGGCTGGCTCTCAGTTTTCGCTGAAGTTCCTTTAGCTGGACTGGCAGGAACGTAGACTTTTGTTGGCCCCTTCTTTGCCTGCGAACTCACAATTGATGCATAAGATTTCTTTGGAACATCCTCCTGGGAGGCAGAAGGATCTGACTCTGCAACAGCGGATTCATGATTTTCATTTAAATGAGACTCAGCTTCTACCAAAATATCCCTATCACTGCTAGCTTGTCTCTCATCAATCACTTGATCACCCGTTTTCTTCTGATTTGTCTCAACTTCCTCTGCTGTGGAAGTTGCATCATTTGCATGGGGTGGATCAACCACTTGAGCAGGCTCTGGAAACAACATGAGGATGTAAAATGCTTTAGCAAGAAGCTGCCTTAAGAAACATAGATGGTAGAATGACTAGCAACTAAAACCAACCTGGATCTTGGCCCAAAGAACTAGATGTTGTCTCGTTAACTCCAAGCACAACCCCTGAGCTAATGTCTGGTTCACTCTCTTCTACATACCTAAAAACATCATTCAGAACATAATACCCTTTATCTTGAGGAGCAAGAAAGAAGGTCTGGGTGAATTTCTTTCTCAGGTTGTCCTTTCCAGTCAAGCATCCAGTTACTAGCACAATCACTCCATCCTTATAAGAATCCTGCGCATCAGCAGTCTTTATCTCGGCCTTGTAGTTCTTGTAGTCCAAGGAACATATTTTATCATTTATACTCTGGTACCAAATAAAAACAGAGCACAATTTATGTGCATAAGAATCAAAATCAATCTTTAATCACATGGAAAATTAACTTAAGTAAATCAAATATAACAATGATTTCTTTGATAAAAGTTAAAGGCAATGGAAAAAACCATAACATTTTAGCAAGCGAAAAAACAGAGTGGTCAATGACTAATGCAACAGAAAGTATGATGAGAAACATGCTTTAATTCACTTGTCAGTTTCTCTGCATAGCAGAAAGTCAAGGGAAATAAATGATTTCCTAATTTCTGGGAAGATATAGTCCAGCTCAAATTAAACTACTTATTACAAGCCTCACTGTTTTTAGCAAACAGAAACTGCTAATAGTGGAATTGTCTAGCACCAAATATTTCTAGCTAACATACTGAGATCAGTTACTTTACCAGAGGTAGCGCACCAAACCATTTTCTATATTTTTAAGTCAGTATGAGTTATGACTTCTTCCCATATATAGAGTATGGACTTGTATAAGTCAATGTGGAACTAATTCTATTTTCTTCCCCTTATCTTTATCAGTTTTCTTGAATTTAGAATCTTGCCTACAAAAAACTAATTCTTCTTGATTCTCTAAGCCACAGTTCAAAATCATATCATGGAAACAGTAACTAATGCACAAAGACTATTGCAAATGAAGGGGAAGCAATGAGCATGGCAGAAAAGGGGCAGTTCCTCTATAAGAATATATTGAAAAGGAGGATAACAAAGCAAACATGATAAAACTATAGGCAAATGAGAAGATATTATAATATTTACAACTTACTCATAACCATACTCGTTCTCTTCATCTAATTTTAAGCAACTTTTATTCTAGTCTATTAACATACACTTCTCATTTCTCCATTCACATGGTTATTTGAGCTTGGCAATGCTTTACTTAACTCTCCCACCAATCTGGAAGGAGAATTGACCTGCAAAAGGTGCTGTACCTTGCAGTTTTTCTTCTTTGCTGTGTGCAAAACCTGCTAACCAACGAGAAGTATATCCCTCTGACTTTTTCAACCCTAACAGAAGTAGGCAAAATGGCATTCCACATTAAAATATTCGTCGCTGTAAATTTCGTCCTGCTGTCAGAGATTAATAAAATATAATCTTTTACAAATTATTGTCTAATATGTCTGCTTTCCTAATTTTGTGCCCCTAATGTACTCAATCTAAGTTTAAACCTTTAGTAATCACCAAGCAGATCATTCCTCTTAATTTGATCTCACTCCTATTTGACAAATCCATCCCTTCATCACTGCCAACTATAGTACCTAATCTGCAAATGTGAGAGCAAAATATCATTATTTTCCCTTTAAAAGTATAACTTCATGGAAAGAGGAAGGAAGATATTGTTTGCAAAGCCATGACCTAGTAAATACAACTGCACAACAGTTGTTCAACATACCAAATTAATACGAGATGCTGATATTTACAGAAATAGTTACATGGACAAAAGCCATTCTGCTTCTAATATAGTATTTCTTGTCACGGGTATCAGCAGTAATCAGAACGAGATTTTTGACTAAGTTACCTGCAGTCCTGATTAAATCAGTGAGATCAATTTTCACTCATCAACCTAAATCAAATTCAGAATCTCAGTTTTAGCCACTCCGGTACACACACTACTTTTGAAGTTTACTGAAGTTTTTTGTTCAAACAACATGTGACACGACTCAAATTGCATAATAAATAGCCACAAGGAAAAGGATTCCAAACAGTTCCAGTAAAGGACCAGAACGAGTACAAAAGAGTAATGCATATACAGCCAGGCACAAGTGAATATGTCATTCCTGTCAAATTTATCTGAGGATTAATACAAGTGTTATGATGAATGTGAGGCTTCTCTGGAAAATCACTACCAATATAAACAGCTAGAAATCCATAAAAGAAGAGGGTAAACAAAAACTTGGATATGAAAAGAACTAATACACGGATAAAATCACCATTCTCATAAATTCTATCAACTTACTTTCATAGTTGTCACAGTAGTCATAAGGCCATCAGCATCTGGCCGGCTTAACACACTTGTATCCTGGTAAAATCTGAAAACCAACTCAGGAGAGTGATGGAGGATATGGTAATACTGCTCAACAAAAGCATTTCCAACCACTTGAGCGCTGGGAGCTGGTGGCAGAGTTGCAGTTTGTGTGGCCATTCCTACTAGAAAGCTAACAAACTTGATGTCAGAATGGAATCTCTACCTCACATTACAAAATCGGTAGAGAATAAAGGAGAGAGAGAGAGGAGTAAAAAAAAAAAGAAGCCACTGGTCGCCCTATCTGCATTCTGGTGCATAATCTTTGGAAATAACATGAAAAAAATAAAACCTAGCTAAGCAGGCGTTGAACCTTAAAATGCTGGAACTCATTCCTTTAGTAACTGACCCAAGTCACAACAATTAAGGAATATAATTTATCACTGACTGAACGTCATAGATCATTTGTTTCAAATTCAAATCCAAAGTCAGAACACAGCAAAGAAACAAAATAAAACCAGCACTCTCAACAGCTCAGACATTTCTTTTCAAAAAGGAAAAGGAAAAGAAAAGAAAAGGAGAAGAGAGATCAATGTTTACCTAAAACCCTAATCGCTTAATTTCTATATCACAGTATAAACCCCGACAACTTTTCCTAAAATGTGAGACTGTCACGGTAGCAACATTGACACAGAACAGAAAACCCAACAGCAAGAACAAACCAATCATCAGCTTTTCACTCGTTCCACCAGCAGATCTAACCGTGGTAGCAATCAACAACGGAACACAGGAACCAAAAGGCATTGCGAATGTAGAAACTAACCAGCGAATCCAACGATTCAAGAACACACACATTTTCCATCAATTGAATAGCAGAGCTCACGCCATAAATGAAAACAAACAAATCAGACAAACAGCCAGCTCGCACATGATCTACTTAATTACGTGAAAAAGAATACCTGATTAATGGGACTTAGTTTGGAGGTGGATAGAGGGGGGCAGAGAGAGAGAGAAGGTGACGAATGGTGAGTGAGCGTAGACTGTAGATAGAAAAAGAGACCGGAAGAGAATTTCGGAGATACAGATGAGAGAGAGAGAGCGTACTAAAAATTATGTACTAAATCATTATCCAACTCAATTGGTTGATCATAATTAGTTAATTATGTACTAAAAATATGGGCTAATTTCATTAGCCTCCTCTATTATTCGTAAATTCACTTATAGTTTGATAAATTACATATAGTATTATCATGTTTAATTTTCTTTAACAAATATGTCATTACTTTAGTAAAATTTTACCAAATTTCTCAATATGAGTAAAATAAATAAATAAAATTAATATTTACTTCAAATTGACTTATTGTAAATCAAATATATAGTTTTTTTACCAAACTAACTTTATGCTGGTGAAAATATATAATAATAGTCTGGTCATAAAAATATTTGTTTAATCACATGTAATAACTAATTAGTCAGCAATAAGTTAATTATGAATAAATATGACTTTTTTATCTAATTATTTGGTAAATCTTGACAGACAAATAAATTTATTTAATAAATAAAAACAAACATCAGAGAAGCTATACATAATTGTCTAAATTGCAAGGATCTAGTTGTAATTATACAAAATTTCAGAAAATCGCACTGTAATTATCCTAAAAATATTGCTGATAAGTTTGCAATGAACTTTTTGGATGACTTCACTTAAATCATTGATTTTAAAATATGAGAATGGATTAGATACAAATCTATACGTAACCATAAAGTACAATTACAAATGAATTATTTAAAACTAATGGTAATTTATTTTTATATTTTATATATCATGATTGCACCTATTCGTAATTTATGCCTGCTTTTGTTGAAAAACTTGTTACATTAGATTTATCCTTTGCTTCGATCAGACATACGGCCTCACCAAATGTAATGTATGGGTTAAATAAATTTTGCACCACTCAATATATTATCCTCATCGATTACCCCCTTAAATTAAATAAATATTCATTTCCCCCTATCTTTGGGTAATTATTTAAATTAAATAAAAGTTAACAAAAATACGGTTAACTACTAATATTGTGATAGATTCACAACAATACCCTCTATTGTTAAATATATCAATCAATTTGAAAAGTTTATTCAATCACAATGTTTAAAAATACTGTACTTGTATAAATTAATTAAGTACAAAATAATTATTTCAATTTTGAGTATATGAATAGTCGTATTTATAATTAGCAAAATTTTATAAATTCACTAATTTTAAATAAACTAATAAAGATGCTTTTGTGCATATTAAAATTGTATCCATTGGTATTTTTAGAGTGTAGGGTCTACTCAAATAAAAAAATACATATATATATATATATATATATATATATATATATATATATGTGTGTGTGTGTGTGTGTGTACAAGTCTGTATTTAATATCAAAACATTAGGTATGAATACGGAACATAACTATCAAAACGTGTTTGAGTTTAAATATTGCACATTAATTGACATGTTAAATATGTTGGATGCAAGGTTAGATTAATAGGTGAAATAGAGTTATTATATGAAAAGAATTAAAAAAAACAAAAAGAAAGAAAGATTACATCACTTGACATTTGGATGACAAAACAATAAGTTCGACGATTACTTACAATATTTTTATGTTAAAATTACATATAGTGTAATGCACAACCACAAATTTATAAAATTTATTTTAATTTAAAAGTATTAATATTGATTTTATCAATACGTGGTTACTTAGATAATAGTTTATTAACATTGTACTGAATATAAATTAAAGTCATAATTGATATATTTAACTATAAAAATCATTAAAGTGAATATAATATATTATTAATAATAGTTAATGATATTTTTATTAAATTTAAAAAATTATCACAAAAATAGGAGGGGAATAATTGATGAAGATTATTTAACCCTTTAATCTATTAAGGAGTAGCATTACAAGAAAATGTCTTTTATCTAATAAATATTACCGTTACCTTGGCAAAAAAAGAGGGTCTAGCACTTTCCAATACATATACAAAGTGGAGCGTGTACACTGTACAGTGTACTTGAGAGAGTAAATAACCAGAGTCTACGGCCCTTTCTTCTAGTCTCAATTTGTTCTCCCCTTTCTTCTTCCCTCACCACCACATATTCTTCCATGGAAGAAGACTTCAATTGGAAATCATCCCCACTCAAGGACCGAAATATTTTCAAGATCCTAAGGGCGGTGAAATCCTCAAGTGTGTGGACGGGGTCGGCACGATCAGTTTCTCCAAAATGATCCGTTGGTTGCATGCGCGGCCTTTGTGGTTTGAAGCTGTGCCTGAAGATTCCGATTAGGCCTCGCGTTCCTTAAATTCCTCACTTGTTGGAGTTTAGAGGGGTATTATATTTTTACCCAATTTCTTGATTTCAATTTTGTTATTTAGGGTTTGATTCTTCATATTGTAGACTAGGGATTAACTGAATCTTGAGCAGTACAAATTGATCAATGAACATGTCAACTCTTTCTGTCGCGTGGCTTCTTGGTTTGATGAATTAATCGGTTATCTTTCTCCTTTCTTTGTTTTTTCTTCATGTTTTCTGGTGCAGTTAACCGATTCCTTTGCACTTTCTTGTTTTTTTTTTGTTTTTTGGTCATGTTCTCTCGATGACTGATTGAATCTTGGAAAATTTACTAATCAAGATTTTCTTTCTAGATGTAGATAGAAATGCTACATGTTTCTGAAGCATGTGGTATGAGACATAAATTCTGGACATCATTACGTTGTCAAGTTTTTTTATGTAACTTCAATAGATTCTTCATTCCAAAGAGTGCTTCATTGTCATTGTTGTGCTTCTCAGCATTTCTTATCTTTAAGTTTGTGCATGAAGATTCCATCATTGTTAGGCTTTGCATTGCTTATATTCCCTGTTCAAACCTAGAAAACAGGCAACAGAAAGAGTCAGATGTAGTGCTTTTGTTTTCTCGTGGAGAGGCTACATTTTTTAAACGCACAAATGCAGTGCTTTTGTCCACAAGACTGTTGCTATGTACATTTTGGTTGATTGTTAATTCCTGCATTCCAGAGGTTTTATTTCCCTAAATTTATTTGTAATTTTCATTTCAAGTGTGTTCAATTTTCTGCATGTATTTTAAGCATTTGGTGTGACATCTTTTTTGGATATGATTTCGTTATGTCAAGCTTTTTTCAACTGTTTTCCCTTTTAGAAAACGTCCATTGTTAGTTTATCTTTTTCCCTTCCCCCTGTTTTTTTTTCCTTTTTGGTTTTGTTCTCTTGTGGAGGGGCTACATTTTTTAAACGCAAAAATGCAGTGCTTTTGTTCACAAGACTGTTGCTATGTACATTTTGGTTGATCGTTAATCATTCCAGAGGTTTTATTTCCATAAATTTATTTGTAATTTTCATTTCAAGTGTGTTCAATTGTCTACATGTAGAAGAAAAGCTGCATGTTTTTTAAGCATTTGGTGTGACATCTTTTTTGGACATGATTTCGTTCATTGTCAAGCTTTTTTCAACTTCAACTGTTCAACAAGTTAGGTTTATCTTTTAACATTCGCAAAAATGCAGTGCTTTTGTTCACAAGACTTTGCTATGTACATTTGGTTGATCGTTAATTCCTGCATTCCAGAGGTTTTATTTCCTGTAATTTTCATTTCAAGTGTGTTCAATTGTCTACATGTAGAAAGAAAAGCTGCATGTTTTTAAGCATTTGGTGTTGGACATCTTTTTGGACATGATTTTTCATTGTCAAGCTTTTTTCAACTTTAACTTCAACTGTTCAACAAGTTTTCCTTTTAGAAAATGTTCATTGTCATTTTCGTGTTGAATTCCTCCTCTTTCCTGTTTGTATGTTGGTATGTTTCTCTGTTACTTGCGTCTTTGGTTAGAGAAATATCTACACTGAACAAATTGTCGCTGAATTAAATTTGACATTGTTGGTGATTGTGGATTTGTTACAAAAAATGGAGGAGATATTTTACTATTTTCTATTTTCAGGCTCTAGTTCTTCAAGAACTTCTGGGGAAATGATGACCATGACACTTTCATTTGTATGCTCAGGTGACTAATTTCCTTATCTTAGTTAATATTCTTAATGCCAACCATATTCACCTGAATTGCGACTCTTGCTCTTTATTGAAATTGATGGTAAGCCGCAGGCTATGGATTGACTTGAATTTCTGATCCTCTGGATTGGGATGGGAAAGAATGTCAGGTTCTAGCAAAATATCATTGTTGTATGCATAATAGTTCCATATTTACCTATGTGTGTCCGTTAACTTCTTTGATATTTTTACCTTTGTGATTATAATGGTACAAAGATTTTCTTTCTCTATGAGGGTTTGTGGTATTTTCCTAAAATTATCTGAACTAGTTATACTTGGTTTATATAGGACTTTTGTTGTGATTAATTTTGGTTTTGTTGTCTATATGTGACCTGTTACTAGCAAATATACTATGTTTGTTGGTTACACCATGTTGATAGTCTAACACAATCTAGAGTGAGACTATTGCTTGAATCTAATGGAAATTCATGCTGTGATATGACTTTGATCAGTAACACTGGGTACATTTTAGGAGCCGTCAGTAACCTTTTGTTCTCCTACTATTATCTTTATTACCAATCAGATTAGCCTATCTATCTATATATATATATATATATATACACTGTAACGTAAGTGCCATCCAGCTGCTTTCTTTTACTTCTAGTTCAGCTTGAGTTTAGTAATCATTAGTAGCTTGTGAATCGATCAGCAGTATTCTTTTCTGAGGTGCATCTGAGAGCTCTTTTGGTTATTAAGTATTTCCGTTTGTTGCTTATGTCTGCCTCTGAAAAACTTTCTTGGTTCTGAAGTATTTTTGCTATGTTTCTTATGCCCCTGCATCTTCGTAGTTTGTTCTTTATGGAGTATTATTGCTATTTTGCTTATACCCTTTAACTGGAGAACTCTATGAATATGGTTTAAGTAACAGGTTACATTGTGGAATCCAAATGATTATCTATGTTCTTTTCTCATATCCAAGTTTCTTTCACAATTATGTCTTAATACATATTATGGGATATGGAGGCAATATCTTATTTTCTTTTCCCATAACACGTGGAGGCAATATCTGATTTTCTTTCCCATAAAACACATAGCATACAATTATAAACTGGCATCAACTTATTTGAAAAATCATTTCAGTACTATGTGTCGCATGCATTTTATTTTATTGTATCTATACTCGTTTCTTGTAAGATTGAGGGCCTGAGCTCGAATTTGGTTTGTCAATTTTGTGCAAACTAAAGTAATCTCATATTCCTAAGAATCATGTGGAGATCAAAAGGTCAAGTAGAAAATTTAAACACTCAACTGAACGCTACAATAATGCATTTTGACAACATTCAGAGTCTAATGGCAACCGTTGTATCTATGGTTTCCTCTCGATTTGCTTTTCTATCAGAAAAGTAATCCATGTTCCTTTTCATTCTACTTTGTCGATTTTTTCCCCACATTTGAAAATCAAGAAAATGTTGAGCCATTGCTTTTACAATTTGTAAACTTCAAAACCTAAACCCTGCTGTGATTCTGTGAAGTGTCCTTGTTATCACCATTTTAATTTGGAAGAAACAGGAATATGTAATTTTTAAGGCTACTAAGAATATGAAGGATGCATGTGTAGAGTTGAATGCCCATCTGAAGAACGAAACTTCATTCTTTTTGTAGAATTTGCTCTTGGTTTATTCATTTTGTGGTTCCTTTCATGGGTTTGCTTTACAATCTTTTTATGCCATTTATTTATCATTTTGTATGGATGTACAGAAAATCATGTTGTCATATGCTTTGACATCTTCACTTTTAAAGGAGTATCATAGAAAGATTTGTTAGAAATTCTTTACCATACAATCATAAACTATTTATTTGTGAACTTCGATAATGGAACACTGTGCCGAAATATAGGATGGTTGTCTACATGCCACTTTTAATTTTTTCTTTTTGGGATTTGAGAACTCTTTCTTCAATATTATGTGATTCTTAAATTTGAGGATTGTATTTTTAAGCAACATGCAGTTTTGACAAATAAATAATCTTACATTTACAAATTGTTTTTCTTATCAAATGCCTTCATTTTCTAAAACATGTACTCACCAGTATTTTACTATTTTTTTTTTTTTTTTTTGTCTTTCCTTTTGATAACTCAACATGTTTTTCACTGCACAGGCTTGAATGTGTCTGTTGCTTAAATGAATTAATATTCTTTTGATAAATTTTTTTGTTTTCAAATCAGCTTCTAGTGCACAAATTTTTGTATCCAGAAAATTTTTGTATAAAAAACCTACGTATTCATTTAATTGGTTTTGGATAAATGCTTAAGAATTCCTTGGAAAAGCCAATTTTCATTTTTTTTTTTTATAACAAAGCAGTTTTTATCATTTTTTCAAAAAAGCAATTCATCTGACCTTTTTCCTATAAATTTGATTTTGATGATTGAATTTAAATTTCTTTTTTGATAACAAAGCAGTTTTTATCATTTTCAAAAAAGCAATTCATCTGACCTTTTTCCTATAAATTTGATAAATTCCTCACATTTTGATGATTGAATTTAAATGTTTTTTTAAGTTATCCAGAACACTTGAAAAAGACATGTATTAATTATGATGATATTTATGAATACAAATGCACATGTATTCGGGAAATAAATGAATCAAATTGGCATGTAGACAACCGTCAATATTTTAGTATGTGATGTTTTATTAATGAAGTTCACAAATAAACTAAGTTGTGTTTTGTATAGTAATGATTTTCCAACAAACTTTATTGTGATACTTCTGTAAAAGTCAAATGTCAATAACACGACAAAAATATGATTTTCTGTAAAATTTGTACAAAATTTTAAATATATGATATAAAAAGTTCTGCAAAAGCAAACTCTTGAAATAAATCCAACATATTGAATAAATTAGGAGTAAATTTGCCAAAAGGTTGGAGTATAGTTCTCGAAAGAGGTATTCTTCACTATTTTGCATCAATCGTATTCTTGGAGGCTTAAAAAATTCAAGCACCTGTTTCTCTCAAATTAGAATAGTGAGAACTTGGACATTTTATAGAAATTAAAGCAGACTTTTGGGTTTTGAAGTGTACAAAGAAAAAAACAATGGTTTTTCAACTTTTTGGATTTTCATAAAAGGGAGAAGTTGACAAAGGGGATACATATAGAACATGGGTCACTTTTCTTTTAGAAGAAGAGGGAGAGGAACATGGTAGATACGCAAGTTGCCGTTTGGTTTTGAATGTTGTTGAAGTACATTGTGTGTTCGGTCGAGTCTTTAAATTTCCTACATAAACCTTAGATTTCCACACAATTCTTGGGTGTACGAGGTTATTTTGGCAAGCACACGTGACAAATCAATGACGGGCTTTGAGTCCCTCGGCCTTAATCAACGAGTATAGATAGATAGATTGCACATGTTTCTCATTCTTTGCCTTTTGTTTTCTTTTCAGGCTTAGACAACTGACATACGATGCGAGACACCGCTGTTGAAGATGATCTCAACACAAGAAATGAGTTGAAGATGATCTCGACACGAGTCCAAGGACATTGGGCGCCTTCTGTTGTAGAGACTATTGTAAATTAGAATACTTTGTTTATTGGAACATGTTTGGGAATGTAAAAACTATTCTTAAATAAAAGATTTTGATATTTGTTACTTCAAAACTTGTTTATGGGGAAAGTAGTATAGAAAATCAAAATTGATTGCAACACAAGCACCAAACTTATAATATAATCATCACTTTTTCCTTCTGAAATACAAAAGCAAACATCAAGAAAAGAAGAAAAAAAATTGAGGAAATAATGGAAAGCACAATTTATGGCCTGTTCATCTTGCGTTTGAGGGCTTTTATTTGTGGCTGACTATTGACTTTTAAGAGTTTGAGACAAATCAATTTCAAATGATTCCATCGTTTAGCACAATGTTGCCAAACCAAGGCCCCTCCAATTTTCCACTTCTTGTAAGACTATGAATATGACTGTAAATGGGATTGAGGAATGAGTCTAGTGATGCTATGATTAAAACTCGAATTCACAATGTAATTCCTAATCAATGATGCAGAAAACTATCCAAAGTCAATTCAGACGCCCTTAATTCTATATTGGTAAGTAAATATGCCTTTAATTAAAATGAAAGTTATGAGCTTGTGTTAAATGTATATATCAAGTTAAGTAGTAATTCTGGTGAATAAAATTGCAAAAAAGTGCATATACGCCACTTTTTCACTGACGAAGAGACTCAGGTATGAGTCCTGAAACTTTCAAACGTTAGAGGCTAAATATGATGAGTCAAAAGTTTGAGGGACCAAATCTGTATAAGTGATATAGTTGAAGGATGAAAAGTGATACTTACCTACATAAATGATGGAAACTTAGAAATAGAACTTAATCCATGATAAGTGTCTCAAATTTTTTAGAAACAAAATTTCACAAAGCACGAGTCTCCAGAAAGTGTTTTTGAGGCATAGCGATTCATCTTTTGGTAATTGGTGAGTGTAAAGCGACAAGGCTTTGTATTTTCAACATTTTACCATTCTCCCCACCATTCTTTTAACTTCTGAACCGCAGAGCTCAGGCGCAGTGAAGGATGGTGTCTACTGCGAAATCCCTAATCGAAACCCTCCGTCGTTACACAAAGAAACCCTGGTTGTAGACTTTCCTGCTGATAGGGGACCTGCTGGAGCGTGGTGGGCCCACTGCAGAGGAGGCCTAAAGGAAGATGGAGGAGCTGGAGGGAGACATGCGTGCAAAGGAACGTCAATACGAGGCTAGCCTTACCCATTTAAGATCTGAGGTTTCAAGCTTACATGGCCGCTCGGAGGAAACAACCCTAAAGATTCAAAATTACCCTTCTTTTAAAAAGCGTGTGCCAGCAAGGCGACTTTAAAATCATGCGCTAGCAAGGCGAATTAAAAGCGTACGACAACAAGGCATCTAAAAAGCGTGCGCCAGTAAGGCGACAAATAAGGATGAGCTTGTGCATTTTTAGGATGCGACCCTGCAATCACTGTGAAAAGAAATGTCGCAATTTCATTAAAAATGGGCACTTTACAAATGAAACGGTTCTATAAGCAAAGGAGATTTCAAGAATAGAATTTTCTGAAGTTATAAGCATTCATAGCCAAGAAAGACTTCTACCGTCTATGTCTTCCAATTCATATGCCCTGAATTTGAGGATTCGGGTGATTTTATAGGATCCTTCTTAATTAGGGGCTAGCTTTCTTACTGGTCCGAGAGTGTTTCCTCACTGGAGCACACAGTCTCCCACCTGGAATTCCCTTCTTCTAACTCGACGATTATAAGCGTTGACTATTCTCTGCTTATATCTTTCTCTAGGCGGGTGCGGGCATCCTCTCTTACTTCCTCTACATGGTCTAGATTGGTTCGTAACAAGTTATTATTATTTTCTTGCTAATAACATTGGATTTGACTGTGCTTCTAATGGGATGACTGCTTTTGATCCATACACCAAATTGAAATGAGTTTCTCCAGTAGTGGAACGAGTAGTAGTTCTGTGTGACTACAACACCCTTGGTAATTTATCTACCACTGTCCACCAGCTTGCATTAGCTTTGTTTTGATCCCTTGGACTAGGATTCGATTAATGACTTCGACTTGTCCGTTGGTTTGAGGGTAGGCAAGGAATGTGAGGCGTTGTTGGATACTTGCTAGCACACCAATCTTGAAATTTTCAGCCTTGAAATTGAGGATCATTGTCATAAATAATAACACGAGGCAGACCATACCTACAAATGATGTTTTTCCAAAAGAACTTTAACATTTCATTTTCTGGGATTCGAGCTAAAGCTCTGCATTTACCCACTTTCCGAAATAATCCACTGCCACAAGGAGGAATTTACGTTGCCCTGTTGCTATTGGGAAGGGCTCTACTATATCCATTCCCCATTGAGAGAATTGACAAGGTGCCAATAATTCTTTGAGAGGATTTTCTAGAACATAAATGAGGGTGGCATGCTTTTGGCAGTTGCATTTTTTCGCTCAGCTTATTACATCTTTCTTGGGGTTGGCCAGAAATATCTTGCTCGTAAGGCTTTGTTGGCTAAAGCGCATACCTTCTAGATGAGGTCCACAAAAGCTCTCATGTATTTTCCTGCAATACATTTCTCCCTTCCTCCATTGACAAACATCAAAGGAAAGGTTGAGAAAAACTACGTTTATATTTGTTAACGTGAATAAAGCAAAACTGGTTGCCGCTTTTTAAGCGGGCTGCTTCAATTTCATTAACGGGAAGAATGCCTCCTGTGAGGTAGTGCATGCGGGGTTTCCTCCAATCTGTCTCAACTTGCAATGTGGCAATGTTAGTTTTAAGAGAATTATTAATGAGGGTTCTTATAATGATGTTGCGAGTATTACAACCAAGGAGCTGGCAAATCTGGCCAAATAATCAACTTTGGCATTTTCTGTTCAAGAAATTTGACGGAGCTGAAATTTTTTAACTAGATGGTGAGTTCCTATATCTCCGGGAGATATTCCTTCACCTATTCCTCCTTAATTTCATGTTTGCCATTTACTTGCTTACTTACCGACTAGGAATCATAGTAGGAGATTAAGTTTCTGGCTCCTGCATCCAAAGCTATAATGATACTTGTAATGAGAGCTTCATACTCGGTCTCATTGTTCGAGGGCTTGAAGCCAAAACGTAGGGCATATTGTAGCTCGTCCCCTTGTGGACTGGTGAGTATTACCCTAGCTCCACTGCTAGCAAGTGTAGAGGAACCATTTACATGTAACAACTAATTACCTTCATCTCCTTCTGTAAATGTTGCTTCGTTTATGAATTCCGCTAAGGTTTGCGCCTTGATGTTTGACCTGGGCTGGTAGGAAATGTCACATTCACTGAGCTCGATGGCCCATTCAATCATTTTTCCTAAGGTTTCTGTTTTGCCCATGTGGCTCATAATGGAGCATTAGCATGTATGCAAATGGAATGTGTTAGAAAATAAGGTCGCAATTTACGTGTTGCTATAATTAAAGCAGAAACTAATTTTTTTACCTAAGGGTACCGTTGTTCAGCTCTATGTAATACTTTACTCACGTAATAGATAGGTTTCTGGTGTCCTTCTTTTTCTTTGATGAGCACGGAGCTGACTGTTTGATGGATTGCTGTCAAGTAGATATTTAACGTTTCGCCTGGGGTCGGCTTGGTGAGTAAGGGTAGTTGTGCTAGGTATCTTTTCAGATCCTGAAACGTCTGCTGACATTCCTTATCTGAGTCGAAGTCCTTGGTTTTCCATAGGGCTTTAAAGAACAACAAACTTCGCTCTACCGATCGGGAAATGAACCTGCTGAGAGCCACTATGCGTTCTGCTAATCTTTGTATTTCATTGAGGTTAGTAGGATGTTTCATCTCTTGGATAGCTCGGATTTGCTCGAGGTTAACTTCTATAATTTTCTCAATAACCATGTATCCTAAAAATTTGCCACTTCTTCCGAAAGCACACTTAGCTGGACGGAGCTTCATATGAAACTTCCTCAATGTGCCAAATGCCTCCGCTAAATCAACAAGGTGTTGATCCATCTGCCTATTTTTTACTAGCATGTCATCAATGTAGACTTCCATGTTGCGTCCCAGCTGTTCATGGAACATATGGTCCACAAGGCATTGATACGTAACTCCTGCATTTTTAAATCCAAAATAGCAATAGGTTCTTCCTGAGGTGATGAAGCTAACACGCTTCTGATCATCGGGATTAAGCGCTATTTGATGATAACCCTGTGAAGCATCCATTGAGCTCAATAATTAATGACCAGAGGTGGAATCCACCAACTAGTCTATACGAGGTAAGGGGTAGAAATTTTTAAGGCATACTTTATTAATATTTTGAAAGTTAATACACATGCGCCATTTGTTACCTGGTTTAGTCACTAACACAACATTAGACAACCATTCTGGAAATTGGATTTCCCTTATGTGTCTTGCTGATAGTAGTTTACTTACATCGTCTTGTATTATCTTATCTTTCTCGAGTCTAAAATATCTCTTCTTCTGCTTCACCAGGGGGGAGGCTGGATCTATATTTAGACTATGCACAACTACGCTGGGGTCGATCCCTACAAGGTTACTAGTTGTTCAATCAAAGACGTTGGAATTTCGGGGCAGGAAGGTGGTTAAAAGTCCTACTAGTGTAAGGCTCAGCTGGGAGCCGATTTTTGTAATTTTTATCCGGCTCTACTAGCACCAGCTGAACACTCAGCATCTCTTCTGCTGGTTGGACACGAGTGGGGTCCACACTTCTTTGATTTTCCTCTGGGAGAAGGTCCTACTGTGTTATTTATTAGGAAGACACACTTCCATTTTACTGTTACTGTTTTTTATTGCCTCCACATAGCACTTCCATGCTGTGTACCGATCGCCTTTAACTTCTCCCATGCTATCTCTAATGGGGAATTTCAACTTCATATGATATGTGGAAATAACAGCTTGGAAAGTATTCAGAGCAGGTCGTCCAAGGATCAAGTTGTATGCGGATGGCATGTCTACGACCAGGAAAAAGACCATTTTAGTCCTCCGAGTCGGCTCGGACCCCAAGGAGAGGGGAAGTGAAATTTGTCCCAACGGGTGTACCACCTCTCATGCAAAACCGTATAACAACGTGTCCACGGGCTCCAGGTAGAAGTCCCATAATTCCATTTGCTGATATACTTTATAAAATAGGATATCGGTGGAACTACCTGAATCCACAAAAATACATTGAACATTATAATTAGCTTCAGTGGGAGAGATAATAAGTGCAACATTATGGGGTAAATGTACTCCTTGGGCGTCGGCATGACTGAAATGAATCATTGGTCCTCCTCTTGGCGCCTTGTCGTCTATCTCCATGACGGTTTAGCAGCTCGCACTTGAGCTTGCTGAGCTCATCTGAATATCCATCAGTGGGCCCTCCTGCTATCATATGTATTATTCATTTAGTTTTTTTTACCAAACTAACTTTATGCTGGTGAAGATATATAATAATAGTCCGGTCATAAAAAAATATTTATTTAATCACTTGTAATAACTCATTAGTTAGTAATAAGTTAATTGTGAATAAATATGACTTTTTATTTAATTATTTGAAAAATCTTGACTAACAAATAGATCTATTTAATAAATAAAAATAAACATCGAGAAGCTATACATAATTGTTTGAATTACAAGGATTTAGTTGTAATTATACAAAATTTCAGAAAATTGCAGTGTAATTATAAAATATTGCTGATAAGTTTAGAATGAACTTTTTGGATGACTTCACTTGAATCACTGATTTTAAAATATGAAAATGGGTTAGATACAAATCCATACGTAACCATAAAGTACAAATACAAAAGAATTATTAAAACTAATGGTAATTTATTTATTTATTTTTTTTATAGAAAGAGTCATTTATAGATTCTCTAAATCAGAAATCAGTGTATCTACAGCAACCCGTGGGGGGTTCCAGGAGCCAACAGTAAACGCTCCCGCAACTCGGGCAATTGAGTGAGCAACCCTATTTCCAGTACGTCGTACAAGAGAAAAACCACAAGAAAGGTTTGAAACTAAAGACTTAATATCATGAGCAATAGGACCAGTGCAAGAGAAATCAAAGGAGCTATATTGCAGTTTCAGAACTAACGGTTCACAGTTCCCCTCGATGATCACATAGCGCCAACCAAAGCGAATGGCCAAACAAGCAGTCTCCCTCGCTACCACTGCTTCAACAACTTCAGGAGAAGCCGAGCGGGCAAGACGGCACGACGCCCAGGCTAAGCATTGCCCAGAGTCCGACCTAGCCACCACTCCCCACCTACTCTCAGACCTATTTGCGAAAGTCGCAGCATCGAAGTTGATCATTACCCAGCCCTGACGAAGAAGGCTCCATCTACTACTACCTCCAAGCCCTGTTTGGAGAACCCAAAACAAGATGTTTTTTGAAAATCAGCTAAGAAGCGACTCAACCCTAGCACAACCTCATGTTGCGGTTTTTTTATCATTTTGAATCAAGCTCCCATTTCTGTTTTTCCATAGACCCCAGCAAAGCATAAGAAAGAAGCAAAAATCAGCCTCTGGCAGGGCCTTCCAAACCTGTCTAAACCAATCTTCGACACTCACACCGCGGTTGGAAATAACCTCCCAGCGAATGTGCGACAAGGCCCAACATTGACGGGCGAAGTGACAGAGGAACAACACATGAATCACATCCTCACACCCTTCTTCTCACATAGGACATCCCCAACAAGCTCCCCATCCTCTGTTGCAAGTTTTGGGAAGTAGGGAGGGCATTATGACAAGCTTTCCATGCGAATAGACGTACCTTAGGGGGAACCTTAGCAGCCCACAAGAAGGTCCAAGAGCGGGGTGCCGAGGGTGATGCCCCTACCTGCCTCATCGACCAAGCAAGATGATAAGCGCTACGGATTGAAAACCGACCATCTGCCGAGTAGTGCCATACTGCAAAATTAGGTTGGCTAGTGCGTCTGAGGGGAATTTTAAGGATAGCCTCCACATCCATTGGAAGAAAGAGATCTCGAAGCCGATAATGCCTCCAACTGCCAAGCTCGTGGTCAATCAAAGTAGAAATAAGGAGGTTTGGATCATTTGTAGCCACTGGCATGATCGGACGGATGGAGGAAAGTCGCGGTATCCAAGGAGAAGCCCACACCTTAATATAGTGGCCCGAGCCAACCCGCCACCAAATTCCGACCAACATCAGAGGCCTTGCAGACAGCAGGCTTCTCCAAGTCAGAGATGGTCTCGAGGAGAGGCATGCGTCAAGGAAGAACGAGTCAAGGAAGAAGCCGGCCAAGGAGACTATGAGGATTCGTGAAGACCCTCCAGCACTGTTTTGCAAGCATGGCTTGGTTGAAAGCAAGAAACTCCCGAAATCCCAGCCCGCCTTCGACCGACCTAGCACATAACTTGTCCCAAGCGATCCAATGCACCTTCCTATGACCCTGATTATGCCACCAGAAATCAGCACACAAGGATTGGATATCCCGCAGAACACCTTCCGGCAGACGGAACACACCCATGGCATAAGTTGGGATTGACTGCAATACTGCTTTTATTAGCATCCCCTTCCCTGTCTGGGATAACATCTTTTTGTTCCAGCCACTGATCTGATTCCAGATTTTATCCCGTAGAGAACTGAAAACCGCTTTTTGAGATTTTCCCAGAATTGATGGAAGCCCTAAATAAAGGTCATGCTGGGCCACCCTTCGGATCCCTAAAATATTTGCCAAAAGATCATGCAGCGCCACATTCACATTACAGCTGAAAACAACATAAGATTTATTCAAATTAATAGCTTGGCCCGAGACCTGGGCATATATCTCCAGCTTCCGAGCAACACCCCTCATTGCTTCCTCGCTCGCTTGACTAAAAATGAGGGTATCGCCAACGAATAAAAGATGTGAAATTGGGGGCGCATTCCTGCAAACCGACACCCCTTGGAGTGTACCCTCATGTTCCAGCCCTCCAACCAAGGAGCTGAGGGCATTTGTACATAAGAGAAACAAGTACGAGGACAACCGGTCCCCCTGACGGAGGCCCCGTTGGGGGGGGGGGTGAGGGATCCAAATTCATGCCCATTGATCATAAAAGAATAGCGAACAGATGAAACACAGAGCATGATGAGATCAACAAATCGGGGAGGGAAACCTAATCTAAGCAAGACATGTTTCAGAAAGTTCCATTCGACTTTGTCATAGGCCTTACTAATATCCAGTTTAAGAGCCATGTGCCCATTTTACCCTAATTCTTATTTCGCATAAAATGGTTAAGTTCATAGGCAACCAAGATATTGTCAGTAATAAGCTGGCCCGGGACAAAAACCGCTGGAGTAGGCAAAATGATAGTCTCAAGAAATGGCTTAATACGATTTGCAATGAATTTGGAGGCAATTTTATAAAGAACATTGCAAAGGCTAATAGGCCTACACTGGGAAAGGGACTCAGGCTTACGACATTTGGGAATTAAAACAATGTGAGTGTCATTCAGAGAACGGGGTATAACATGATTGTTCAACAGAGCAAGCACACAAAGAACGACATCCCCTTGAACCGACGACTAAAAACGTTGAAAAAAGAGATGAGGCATACATCTGGCCCGGGGATTTCATCGGGGCCATTTGAAATAGAGCTCGAACCACCTCCTCCTTGGTGAACGGTTGGGCTAGTGCTTGAGCTGTCGCGTAATCAATTCTGCATGCAATGTGTTCCTTACCCTTTTCAATTTCGGTGGTCGATGGCTGATCAGAATCAAACACCCTCGAGAAGTGGCGCTCGATGAGACGTCGGAGAGCAGCTGGGTCATCATTCCAGCGATCCCCTTCATCCATCCTATCAATAGCATTTACCCTCCGCCGCGAACTAGCTTTGGCATGAAAGAAGGAAGTATTCCGGTCCCCATCCCGGAGCTAGTGAATTTTGCTTCGCTGTTGCCAATACAGTTCCTGTCTTGCGTACCAGGCATCCAATTTATCCCGTAAATCAATCTCCTTTCTACGGGGCTCCAAGGAAATCGGTCCCCTTTTGATCTCCCGGATCTGTAACTCTAACCGATGTCCTTGTTTCCTATCAAGGTGGGCTAGGGAACGACTCCATGTTTTGAGATGATGCCGGCTGATGATGTTGCCCCCCAACACCCAGTGACCCCCATCCTAGCCCAACCTATCTTAATAACTTCCTCACACTCTGGTTCTTGGAGCTAGTGAGCTTCGAACCTCCATAGTCTAGACAATGCCGTTGGTGTTACCACGGAACCAGTTGTAGAGATAATAATTGGAGCATGATCCGAGAGCGCAGAGTTAAGATGCGTAACCGTAGTTTCAGGGAACATCTGTGACCATAAGGGATTGCCGCATGCACGGTTAAGATGAACACGTTTAGTGTCAGGTGCAGCATGATTATTACACCATGTAAACGGAGATCCCACAAAGCCTAGATCGTGCAGCCCCGCCGATTGAAGGGCCGAGCGAAAATTCTGAATCTGCCACTGAAGTCGGTCCACCCCACCTTGTTTCTCATCCCGTTTTAGAATCTCGTTATAGTCACCCGCACAAAGCCAAGGACGACAAGATTGAGACGAAAGCCGGGATAAGAGAGACCATGTCTGAAAATGATTCCCTATCTCAGGGGCGCCATAGATGCCCGTAAAACGCCAACTATCCCGATCATCATCACATAGAACTGTGGCATCAATATGGTGCTCTGAAAATGACTGAAGCTGAACGGAGACCGACTTATCCCAAAGTAGAGCGAGACCCCCACTTTTTCCTTTCGAAGGCACACCAAAACCAAACCAATCCAACTTCTGTTTAACGTACTCAATTCGGCTGTTATTGCACTTGGTCTCGGCCAAGAAAACCAAGGAGGGGTGGTGCGTGCGAACTAAGTTTTTCAGTCCGCGACACTTGCCAAGGCCCCATAAACCTTGGCAATTCCAGCAAAGCGTACTCCTGGTGCAGCCCCGCCGATAAGTTGGTGATGTCTGAGAAAGGTTGGGTGTTGGTATTGGGTTTCTTATCAATGTGGGCAGGTTCATCGAAGTTTGGGGAAGGGGGAACAAGTAATTTTCACTTGGAGGAGGTGGCTGATTTGGCTTGGTTGGAGGGATTGGTGGAGACAGGGGTTCTGGTCTTACGACGGACAGAAAGAGGAGGTTGTGGAGGGGCTGCAGGAGATGTAAAGGTAAGCGATGCAGGGACAAATGGAGGTAGTGTGTGGGGAGGGGGGAGGACATATTTGGAGGGGTTAGGTTCATTGAGGAGGGGAGGTGAGGGGACCTCAGTTTGTACCTGAACGGTAGGATCCAACGGGGCTGGAGGGTTAGGAGGGTGGGATATAGTGGCCGAAACCTGGGGGCTAGACACAGGAGTTGGATCAATAAGTACCGTGCATTCGGGAAGGTCGTGAGTGAAGCCAAATATGGAGGAGCCACGACGAGGGGGGTCCTCGTCAACACTACGAGTAGGAGAAGCCCGACGAGCACTAGAAACAACCGGCTGAGGGAAAACCTGAATAGGAGCATGGGAATCATTTCTCGCCCGAGGTCTGGACGGGGGGGAGCCCTCAGCCAAGTCCCAAAGGGTGTGACAGAGCCTGGATCAACAAAGCCATCCTGAAATTGTAAGTCGCAAAACTTGGATATATGGCCAAGACACCCACAGAAGTAGCAAAAGTTCGGCAGTCGCTCATATCGAAAGTAAATCACATGTTTGTCTCCAACTACAGTTCTGATTTTCAGCAAGCGACGAAGAGGCTGGCGAATGTCGAGCGCCGCACGGATAAGTAGAGACGATCCCCACTGTCCCCCATTGGTGCTCGTGTCCAAGTCCACATACCGCCCAAGCTTATTCCTAACAAACTCGGCCATTTCCCGTGTCATCTTCCCTAACGGCAACCCTTGAACTAACACGTGAAAATCGCACCAATTCAGATCAATATCAGCCGGGTTCTGATCCTCTTCCACTTTAGCAACAAGGATCAGACATTTTTCGTATGCCCACGGACAGCGGTACATTTTTCGTACGCCCATGGACAGCAGTTGAGTATCCAATTACAGTCTAGCACATGATTAAACCGAATCAAAAACCGATTATCCTCAATGACTTTAAAGTCCATCCCCTTCACCAGGTTGAAAGCCGATTGCAGCACTGTTTTCAAAGCCTCAGGGTGGAATGGTTTGGTGCTAAGGATCCTGCCTACTAGGAAAAAACCTTGTCGATCAGATTCCCCATGCCAAACACCCAACGGGATGATGACCCCTTGCTCCTCATCCTCAGACAAATTGAGCGCTCTACCCATTCGATGAATGTCCTGATCCATGAACCTGAAACAAAGGGGCAGGGAACACCGTCTACGAGAGTTAATTAGCAGAAGCAACCAAGCACCGAGCACAACCTGTTCAACAACGACAAAGAGACAGTGAGAAGGGAAGAAATGGAACATCAAAAAACACAAGTAAAGGAAGAAGGGAGCGTGTCAAGGAAGATCAACACAAAGACAAACACATAGAGAATGAGGAATAGAGAGAAATAAGAAAGGGGTAAAACAAAGATCCAAGAACTCCAACTTCTAATTAACAAGGCCAATAACTCGTTTCATGAAACTCCTAAGCCAAAGGTGGAAGGAAGAACCCTAATCAAATAGGGAAAACCCTCATTGCGAGGGGAGATCTCTCAGAGAGAGAGAATTTGGGTTGCAATGGTAATTTATTTTTTATATATCTTGATTGCACCTGTCCCTAATTTATGCCTGCTTTTATTGAAAAAGTTGTTACATTAGATTTTTCCTTTGTTTCTGTCAGACATACAGCCTCACCAAATGTAATATATGGTTTAAATAAATTTTGCACCACTTAAGTTATCCTCATCGATTACCCTGTCACATTAAATAAATATTCATTTTCCACTATCCTTGGATAATTATTTAAATTAAATAAAAATTGATAAAAATACAATTAACTACCAATAATGTGATATATTCACACCCTATTGTTAAATATATCAATCAATTTGAAAAGTTTATTCAACCAGAATGTTTATAAAATACTATATTTGTATAAATCAATTAAGTAAAAAATAATTATTTCAATTTTGAGTATATGAATAGTCGTATTTATGATTAGCAAAATTTTATAAATTTAGTAATTTTAAATAAACTAATAAAGATGCTTTTGTGCATATTAAAATTTTATCCATTGGTATTTTAGAGTGTAAGGTCTACTCAAATAAAAAAATTATTACCATATATATATGTGTATAAATCTGGATCTAATATCAAAACATTAGGTATGAATACGGAACATAACTATCAAATGTGTTTGAGTTTAAGTATTGCACATTAATTGACACAGCCAAATATGTTGGACGTAAGGTTAGATCAATAGGCGAAATAGAGTTATTATATAAAAGATTAAAAAAAATAAAAAGAACAAAAAGAAAGAATTTAAGTGTAAGTATTGTCATTGATTTATCAATATATGGTTACTTAAATATAAATTTATTAACAGCGTAATGAATAAAAATAAAGTCATAATTGATATATTAACTATAAAAATCATTAAAGTGAATATAATATTATTAATAATAGTTAATGATATTTTTATGAAATTTAAAAAATTATCACAAAAATAGGAGGGGAATAATTGATGAAGATATTATTTAACCCTTTAACCTATTAAGGAGTAGCATTACAAAAAAATGTCTATCCAATAAATATTACCGTTACCTTGGCAAAAAAAGAGGGTTTAGCACTTTTTCTACTCAATTTGTCCTCCCCTTTCTTCTTCCTTCACCACCACATATTCTTCCATGGAAGAAGAATTCAATTGGAAATCATCCCCACTCAAGGACCAAAATATTTTCAAGATTCTAAGGGCGGTGAAATCCTCAAGTGTGTGGACGGGGTCGGCACGATCAGTTTCTCCAAAATGATCCGTTGGTTGCATGCGCGACCTTTGTGGTTTGAAGCTGTGCCTGAAGATTCCGATTAGGCCTCGCGTTCCTTAAATTCCTCACTTGTTGGAGTTTAGAGGGGTATTATATTTTTACCCAATTTCTTGATTTCAATTTTGTTATTTAGGGTTTGATTCTTCATATTGTAGACTAGGGATTAACTGAATCTTGAGCAGTACTAATTGATCAATGAACATGTCAACTCTTTCTGTCGCATGGCTTCTTGGTTTGATGAATTAATCGATTATCTTTCTCCTTTCTTTGTTTTTCTTCATGTTTTCTGGTGCAGTTAACCGATTCCTTTTGCACTTTCTTGTTTTTTTTTTGTTTTTTGGTCATGTTCTCTCATGACTGATTGAATCTTGGAAAATTTACTAATCAAGATTTTCTTTCTAGATGTAGATAGAAATGCTACATGTTTCTGAAACATGTGGTATGAGACATAAATTCTGGACTCATTACATTGTCAAGTTTTTTTATGTAGCTTCAATAGATTCTTCATTCCAAAGAGTGCTTCATTGTCATTGTTGTGCTTCTCAGCATTTCTTATCTTTAAGTTTGTGCATGAAGATTCCATCATTGTTAGGCTTCGCATTGCTTATATTCCCTGTTCAAACCTAGAAAACAGGCAACAGAAAGAGTCAGATGTAGTGCTTTTGTTCTCTTGTGGAGAGGCTACATTTTTTAAACGCACAAATGCAGTGCTTTTGTCCACAAGACTGTTTCTATGTACATTTTGGTTGATCGCTAATTCCTGCATTCCAGAGGTTTTATTTCCATAAATTTATTTGTAATTTTCATTTTCATTTCAAGTGTGTTCAATTTTCTACATGTAGAAAGAAAAGCTGCATGTTTTTTAAGCATTTGGTGTGACATCTTTTCTGGACATGATTTCGTTCATTGTCAAGCTTTTTTCAACTTCAACTGTTCAACAAGTTTTTCTTTTTAGAAAACGTTCATTGTTAGTTTATCTTTTTCCCTTCCCCCCTGTTTTTTTTCCTTTTTGCTTTTGTTCTCTTGTGGAGGGGCTACATTTTTTAAACAAAAATGCAGTGCTTTTGTTCACAAGACTGTTGCTATGTACATTTTGGTTGATCGTTAATTCCTGCATTCCAGAGGTTTTATTTCCTTAAATTTATTTGTAATTTTCATTTCAAGTGTGTTCAATTGTCTACTTGTAGAAAGAAAAGCTGCATGTTTTTTAAGCATTTGGTGTTGGACATCTTTTTGGACATGATTTCGTTCATTGTCAAGTTTTTTCAACTTTAACTTCAACTGTTCAACAAGTTTTTCCTTTTAGAAAATGTTCATTGTCATTTTCGTGTTGAATTCCTCCTATTTCCTGTTTGTATGTTGGTATGTTTCTCTGTTACTTGCGTCTTTGGTTAGAGAAATATCTACACTGAACAAATTGTCGCTGAATTAAATTTGACATTTTGGTGATTGTGGATTTGTTACAAAAAATGGAGGAGATATTTTACTATTTTCTATTTTCAGGCTCTAGTTCTTCAAGAACTTCTGGGGAAATGATGACCATGCACTTTCATTTGTATGCTCAGGTGACTAATTTCCTTATCTTAGTTAATATTCTTAATGCCAACCATATTCACCTGAATTGCGACTCTTGCTCTTTATTGAAATTGATGGTAAGCCGCAGGCTATGGATTGACTTGAATTTCTGATCCTCTGGATTGGGATGGGAAAGAATGTCAGGTTCTAGCAAAATCATTGTTGTATGCATAATAGTTCCATATTTACCGCCCATGTGATTATAATGGTACAAAGATTTTCTTTCTCTATGAGGGGTTTGTGGTATTTTCCTAAAATTATCTGAACTAGTTATACTTGGTTTATATAGGACTTTTGTTTGATTAATTTTGGTTTTGTTGTGTGACTAGCAAATATACTATGTTTGTTGTTACACCATGTTGATAGTCTAACACAATCTAGAGTGAGACTATTGCTTGAATCTAATGGAAATTCATGCTGTGATATGACTTTGATCAGTAACACTGGGTACATTTTAGGAGCCGTCAGTAACCTTTTGTTCTCCTACTATTATCTTTATTACCAATCAGATTAGCCTATCTATCTATCTATCTATCTATATATCTATATATTCACTGTAACGTAAGTGCCATCCAGCTGCTTTCTTTTACTTCTAGTTCAGCTTGAGTTTAGTAATCATTAGTAGCTTGTGAATCGATCAGCAGTATTCTTTTCTGAGGTGCATCTGAGAGCTCTTTTGGTTATTAAGTATTTCCGGTTTGTTGCTTATGTCTGCCTCTGAAAAACTTTCTTGGTTCTGAAGTATTTTTGCTATGTTTCTTATGCCCCTGCATCTTCGTAGTTTGTTCTTTATGGAGTATTATTGCTATTGTTGCTTATACCCTTTAACTGGAGAACTCTATGAATATGGTTTAAGTAACAGGTTACATTGTGGAACCCAAATGATTATCTATGTTCTTTTCTCATATCCAAGTTTCTTTCACAATTATGTCTTAATACATATTATAGGATATGGAGGCATATCTTATTTTCTTTTCCCATAACACGTGGAGGCAATATCTGATTTTCTTTTCCCATAAAACATATAGCATACAATTATAAACTGGCATCAACTTATTTGAAAAATCATTTCAGTACTATGTGCCATGCATTTTATTTGATTGTATCTATACTCGTTTCTTGTAAGATTGAGGGCCTGAGCTCGAATTTGGTTTGTCAATTTTGTGCAAACTAAAGTAATCTCATATTCCTAAGAATCATGTGGAGATCAAAAGTCAAGTAGAAAATTTAAACACTCAACTGAACGCTACAATAATGCATTTTGACAACATTCAGAGTCTAATGGCAACCGTTGTATCTATGGTTTCCTCTCGATTTGCTTTTCTATCAGAAAAGTAATCCATGTTCCTTTTCATTACTTTGTCGATTTTTCTCCACATTTGAAAATCAAGAAAATGTTGAGCCATTGCTTTTACAATTTGTAAACTTCAAAACCTAAACCCTGCTGTGATTCTGTGAATTGTCCTTGTTATCACCATTGTAATTTGGAAGAAACAGGAATATGTAATTTTTAAGGCTACTAAGAATATGAAGGATGCATGTGTAGAGTTGAATGCCCATCTGAAGAACGAAACTTCATTCTTTTTGTAGAATTTGCTCTTGGTTTATTCATTTTGTGGGGTTCCTTTCATGGGTTTGCTTTACAATCTTTTTATGCCATTTATTTATCATTTTGTATGGATGTACAGAAAATCATGTTGTCATATGCTTTGACATCTTCACTTTTATAGGAGTAGTATCATAGAAAGATTTGTTAGAAATTCTTTACCATACAATCATAAACTATTTATTTGTGAACTTCGATAATGGAACACTGTGCCGAAATATAGGATGGTTGTCTACATGCCACTTTTAATTTTTTCTTTTTGGGATTTGAGAACTCTTTCTTCAATATTTGTGATTCTTAAATTTGAGGATTGTATTTTTAAGCAACATGCAGTTTTGACAAAAAATCTTACATTTACAAATTTGTTTTTCTTATCAAATGCCTTCATTTTTTAAAACATGTACTCACCGTATTTTTATTTATTTTTTTTTTTTTTTTTTTTTTGTCTTTCCTTTTGATAACTCAACATGTTTTTCACTTGCACAGCTTGAATGTGTCAGTTGCTTAAATGAATTAATATTCTTTTGATAAATTTTTTGTTTTCAAATCAGCTTCTAGTGAACAAATTTTTGTATTCAGAAAATTTTTGTATAAAAAACCTACGTATTCATTTAATTGGTTTTGGATAAATGCTTAAGAATTCCTTGGAAAAGCCAATTCATTTTTTTTTTAATAACAAAGCAGTTTTTATCATTTTTTCAAAAAAGCAATTCATCTGACCTTTTTCCTATAAATTTGAAAAATTCTCACATTTTGATGATTGAATTTAAATTTCTTTTTTGATAACAAAGCAGTTTTTATCATTTTCAAAAAAGCAATTCATCTGACCTTTTTCCTATAAATTTGATAAATTCCTCACATTTTGATGATTGAATTTAAATGTTTTTTTAAGTTATCCAGAACACTTGAAAAAAGACATGTATTAATTATGATATTTATGAATACAAATGCACATGTATTCGGGAAATAAATGAATCAAATTGGCATGTAGACAACCGTCAATATTTTAGTATGTGATGTTTTATTAATGAAGTTCACAAATAAACTAAGTTGTGTTTTTGTATAGTAATGATTTTCCAACAAATTTATTGTGATACTTCTGTAAAAGTCAAATGTCAATAACACGACAAAAATATGATTTTCTGTAAAATTTGTACAAAATTTTAAATATATGATATAAAAAGTTCTGCAAAAGCAAACTCTTGAAATAAATCCAACATATTGAATAAATTAGGAGTAAATTTGCCAAAAGGTTGGAGTATAGTTCTCGAAAGAGGTATTCTTCACTATTTTGCGTCAATTGTATTCTTGGAGGCTTAAAAAATTCAAGCACCTGTTTCTCTCAAATTAGAATAGTGAGAACTTGGACATTTTATAGAAATTAAAGCAGACTTTTGGGTTTTGAAGTGTACAAAGAAAAAAACAATGGTTTTTCAACTTTTTGGATTTTCATAAAAGGGAGAAGTTGACAAAGGGGATACATATAGGAACATGGGTCACTTTTTCTTTTAGAAGAAGAGGGAGAGAGAGGAACATGGTAGATGCGCTAGTTGCCGTTTGGTTTTGAATGTTGTTGAAGTACATTGTGTGTTCGGGCGAGTCTTTAAATTTTCTACATAAACCTTAGATTTCCACACAATTCTTGGGTGTACGAGGTTATTTTGGCAAGCACGTGACAAATCAATGACGGGCTTTGAGTCCCTCGGCCTTAATCAACGAGTATAGATAGATAGATTGCACATGTTTCTCATTCTTTGCCTTTTGTTTTTCTTTTCAGGCTTAGACAATGACTGGCATACGATGCGAGACACCGCTGTTGAAGATGATCTCAACACAAGAAATGAGTTGAAGATGATCTCGACACGAGTCCAAGGACATTGGGAGCCTTCTGTTGTAGAGACTATTGTAAATTAGAATACTTTGTTTACGGGAACATGGGCCTTCTCAGTTTGGGAATGTGAAGACTATTCTTAAATAAAAGATTTTGATATTTGTTACTTCAAAACTTGTTTATGGGGAAAGTAGTATAGAAAATCGATTCAAAATTGATTGCAACACAAGCAAAACTTATAATATAATCATCACTTTTTCCTTTTGAAATACAAAAGCAAACATCAAGAAAAGAAGAAAAAAAATTGAGGAAATAATGGAAAGCACAATTTATGGCTTCTCATCTTGCGTTGAGGACTTTTATTTGTGGTTGACTACTGGCTTTTAAGAGTTTGAGACAAATCAATTTCAAATGATTCCATCGTTAAGCCACAATGTTGCCAAACCAAGGCCCCTCCAATTTTCCACTTCTTGTAAGACTATGAATATGACTGTAAATGGGATTGAGGAATGAGTTTAGTGATGCTATGATTAAAACTCGAATTCACAATGTAATTCCTAATCAATGATGCAGAAAACTATCCAAAGTCAATCCAGGCCCTTAATCCTATTGGTAAGTAAATATGCCTTTAATTAAAATGAAAGTTATGAGCTTGTATTAAATGTATATATCAAGTTAAGTAGTAATTTTGGTGAAAAAAATTGCAAAAAAGTGCATATACGCCACTTTTTCACTGACGAAGAGACTTAGGTATGAGTCCTGAAACTTTCTAACGTTAGAGGCTAAATATGATGAGTCAAAAGTTTGAGGGACCAAATATGTATAAGTGATATAGTTGAAGGATGAAAAGTGATACTTACCTACATAAATGATAGGAACTTAGAAATAGAACTTAATCCATGATAAGTGTCTCAAATTTTTTAGAAACAAAATTTCACGAAGCACGAGTCTCCAGAAAGTGTTTTTGAGGCATAGCGATTCATCTTTTGGTAATTGGTGAGTGTAAAGCGACAAGACTTTGTATTTTCAACATTTTACCATTCTCCCCACCATTCTTTTAACTTCTGCCGCAGAGCTCAGGCGCAGTGAAGGATGGTGTCTGCTGCGAAATCCCTAATCCAAACCCTCCGTTGTTACATAAAGAAACCCTGGTTGTAGACTTTCCTGCTGATCGGGACCTGCTGGAGCGTGTGGGCCACTGCAGGAGGCCAAAGGTGGAGGAGCTGGAGGGACATGCGTGCAAAGGAACGTCAATACGAGGCTAGCCTTACCCATTTAAGATCTGAGGTTTCAAGCTTACATGGCCGCTCGGAGGAAACAACCCTAAAGATTCAAAATTACCCTTCTTTTGGGGAGCGAAAGAGAAATTTAAGGAGTCGTGCATCAGCAGGCTGGTAGACTTCAAAAAGTCTAAAGAGTTTCATCGTCTCCTTGCTGAAAGTGCCTTGAAATATTATTATCATGGGTATCGGACGTGCGTGGGTCAGTCAGTTGATGCCGGCTACCCTCCGTTGACTGTTTCTACTAATTTGCTTGGATATTCATGCTTGCTTGGCCGATGCTCCTGAGCCCGATGAGGAAATGCCCTAAGAGTTGCCCGAGAGCCTGCTTTATGCTCCACTTAAAGGCGAGGCTCCCGCAGATCCAAAGGATCTCATGGTAGAGAATGCAGCTCCTCTAAACATGGTTCCCCCTGTTGGGGATGATACTGTTGTCCCACTAGAGTGGTTTAGATAGATATGCGTCGGTAAGGCAACCTAAAGGTACCAGTAGGGTGATCTTGCCAGTAGGGTGGCTTAAATAAACGCTTGTCAGCAAGGCTATATGGAAAGTATGCGCTAGTGGCGCGATTTAAGTAAGGCGTGCGCCAACAAAGCAATTTAAAAAGCGTGTGCCAGCAAGGCGACTTTAAATCATGCGCTAGCAAGGCGAATTAAAAGCGTACGACAACAAGGCATCTAAAAAGCGTGCGCCAGTAAGGCGACAAATAAGGTTGAGCCTGCGCATTTTTAGGATGCGACCCTGCAATCACTTTGAAAAGAAATGTCGCAATTTCATTAAAAATGGGCACTTTACAAGTGAAACGGTTCTATAAGCAAAGGAGATTTTAAGAATAGAATTTTCTGAAGTTATAAGCATTCCATAGCCAAGAAAGACTTCTGCCGTTTATGTCTTCCAATTCACATGCCCCGAATTTGAGGATTCGGGTGATTTTATAGGATCCTTCTTAATTAGGGGCTAACTTTCTTACTGGTCCAAGAGTATCTCCTCACTGGAGCACACAGTCTCCCACCTGGAATTCCCTTCTTCTAACTCGACGATTATAAGCGTTGACTATTCTCTGCTTATATCTTTCTCTAGGCGGGTGCGGGCATCCTCTCTTACTTCCTCTACATGGTCTAGATTGGTTCGTAACAAGTTATTATTATTTTCTTGCTAATAACATTGGATTTGACTGTGCTTCTAATGGGATGACTGCTTCGGATCCATACACCAAATTGAGATGAGTTTCTCTAGTAGTGGAACCAGGAGTAGTTCTGTGTGACTACAACACCCCTGGTAATTTATCTACCCACTGTCCGCCTGCTTGCATTAGCTTTGTTTTGATCCCTTGGACTAGGATTCGGTTAATGACTTCGACTTGTCCGTTGGTTTGAGGGTAGGCAAGGAATGCGAGGCGTTGTTGGATACTTGCTAGCACACCAATCTTGAAATTTTCAGCCTTGAAATTGAGGATCATTGTAAAAAATAATAACACGAGGCAGACCATACCTGCTAATGATGTTTTTCCACAATAACTTTAACACTTCATTTTCTGGGATTTGGGCAAAAAGCTCTGCATTTACCCACGCCGAAATAATCCACTGCCACAAGGAGGAATTTACGTTGCCCTTTTGCTATTGGGAAGGGCTTTACTATATCCATTCCCCATTGAGAGAATTCACAAGGTGCCAATAATGCTTTGAGAGGATTTGCTAGAACATAAATGAGGGTGGCATGCTTTTGGCAGTTGCATTTTTTCGCTCAGCTTATTACATCTTTCTTGAGGGTTGGCCAGAAATAACTTGCTTGTAAGGCTTTGTTGGCTAAAGCGCATACCTTCTACAAGAGGTCCACAAAATATCTCATGTATTTTCCTGCAATACATTTCTCCCTTCCTCTATTGACAAACATCAAAGGAAATGTTGAGAAAAACTACGTTTATATTTGTTAACGTTGAATAAAGCAAACCTGGTTGCCCCTTTTTAAGCGGGCTGCTTCAATTTCATTAACCAGAAGAATGCCTCCTGTGAGGTAGTACATGAGGGGTTTCCTCCAACCTATCTCAACTTGCAATGTGACAATGTTAGTGTGAGCGCTAATTTTATCGTGTTTGAAAAATTAAAACACAAATAAATTATCACAAATAAAAATATTTGGATTAAAATATCAATGTGAATACAATCTCTATTCTATCCCTTGATTATTCCCTCCAAACTATATATTTGACAAATTTGACCAATTCAAAGGGTAATCTCCACGTAGATCTCCTTTGGACTTGAATTTGAATTTCTATAACGTTAATTCGAGGGCTTTCGTCAATAATCCTGAATTAAACGCTATAGTCTTGACTGGAATTTGATTATTTGAAAGTGGATTTGCCACTTGAATCTTCTTGAGATGATATCTAAATATTTATAACGTTAATTTGAGGATTTTGTGCATATAATCCCGAATTAAATGCTATAATTTGTGGCGCACCTTTGCCGAAAGACTCGATCTTTGCTTTGAACGCCTTTGAATATTCTTGAGCTTTGAAGAACCGTGTAGAGAGAATTATTTACAATTTTTCTCTGCTTTGCTCTTCGTTCTCGAGCTCTCTGTGTCAAATGAGGTTGTAAGGACCCCTTTATATAGGTGTCAGAGAGATAGAGTTGTGATCTACTTGAACACCTTTGGTATTATCTCTTTATAATTTAATTTAAAGAAATAAATATATCATATATTTGAAATAATATGATTGGTCAATTTGACATTATCTCTTTAATATTTGCATTTTATAAAGAGATAAATATAACCAATATTTGTCTTGATTTGATTAGAGCGTACATGCAATTGCTCCACGTGGCGCGGTCTGATTGGCCGAAATCTTTGATTGCGAAGCATTTATTTGATTGGCCGAAATATTTCATTTTGACACTTGTCGGCCATTGATTTGATGACAAAATATATATTAAAATATCAATTAAATTGGCTATTTATATTTGAAATTAATTTAGTAAATTTCAAAATATAAATAGAAAAATATTATAATTGATAAATAATATATTATATGATATTTGTCATTATTTAATTGGGCGCAAAATTAATTTTCCTACAAATGTCCCCTCGAGACTCATTCACAAATATATACTTAAAAGTATAATTTTTAAAGTGAACGAGTCGCGAAAACATAAATCCAATTTGGATCGTCGGCTATGCCTATGGATTTGTTGGAAAAAGATTCATTTTAAATCTTTTGTAGAATTGAGAATTTGGGCCAAAAGTTGTAATGAGTTTAGCCCACCCGTGGACTCTCATTCTCCCCTTATATTTTTTATTTTTTTTATTAATAGATCAATGTGGACCCTCATTTTTCCTTTGGTGTTCATGGGCCAAATAAATAGGATTCCACCCCTAGTCACCTTCTTCATCTTTCCACTGCAAATGTTTCGGGGAAAAGCAAAGGTAAAGTTTAATCATAATTCATCTTCCCTTCTAAATCTGAGGCAATTGAAACTCTAACAACGTTAGAATTAGTTGAAGGAGGTCTCTTAACCCGGCTAGAACACTGAATAGACACCGAATTTGATCAAATTAAAGCTTTCGGAGTCGCTGCTTTATAAAGAATGCCTATGATGTGAATCATAATTTTTTCAGCATTCTCTGCGCAATTTTGTTCTTGGTCTCTTCCTTCTTCTTTTTTTTTTTCTTCTTCTTCTTCCTTTTCTTTTTCTTGAACTGATACTGAATTTATTATTATTTTTTTCTTGCAGACTTTGGAGTTTTGCCAAGTTCTTCGGTTTTAATCCTTTCGCCTGTGATCTGCCTCGATCATCCCTCGAGTTCCCGGGTGACTTCTGGGTCTCCTGAAAATATTTTGTTTGGCATAAAGTTTGCTTTTTTTTTTGTCGCCTTGTTCATGGACGGCGTCTGCTGTTAATATGTGATCTCATGCACCTCATGTAGTCATGTTTATGTTAATCTTAGCAATGATTTTGATTAAAGGGTAACCAAGACATACTTTTTGGATGAGCTCATTAATTAGGCTAAGAAACTTTTGCATGTGAAGTAGACATCAGCTGATCGATCCATCACTCCTGAATATTCATGATTTAATTGGGTTTTTTTTTTTTAATAATCTAATTAAATTCCCCCTCTTTTTTTTACTAACTCAATTAAATCCACACTTCTTTATTTTGTTCTTTGATAGGCAACAACATGGTTTACTTCAAAGATAAGTCTTCCTCTTCCGGTGAGTACTACTTGATCATCCTTGACAATCAAAATCAACCCCTGGAGAAAGGCACAATGTTAGCGGTTTATGCACCCCTTATTG